>APFE031684313.1:128835-159688 GCA_000404065.3 Pinus taeda
TTGTGAGGAGAGATTACCATCCTTTCTTGTTGCCATATTGGAACTGGGTGAGCTTGTCAAAGTAGAGGAAATCTCTTGTTGGACCCTGGGAGGAGCTTGCACAACACCAAGGCTCAGGTTGTAATGGTTCCTTTTTGGTTTACTTAATACAAATAAGTCCACTCTTCTCAATGATTTGTTGTTAAAGAATTATTTCATGTACTTGGTCTATGTGATGAATATGCTTTGTTTTATGAAATATTCAGGTGTTATGTAATCGTTTGACTGTTAGTGTATGCAGGGCTTAAAGTGAAGGAGGAGCACATCTGGATCAGCAAGGCTGGACTGCTACAACAAGCGTTGGATTTGAGGTAGGATCGAACAACACTTGGTTTCTCATAGAATAATGTATGTTTAGAGAAGGATTTCTCTTGTTTGTTTTGTTTGTCACTAGAGAGTCTTAGACTCCTAGGGAGGTTAGGTTTGTCCGCAAAAATAACTCTTTCCGCATGACACTACACAAACAATGAATTCAAAATATTAGTTTTCATATTCTCCAATAAATATCTAATCTTGGTTTTTTCTACTCATGAATTATTCCTCCTCCTCCTAATCCCATAAACCATCTTAAAGTGACATCTTTCATAGTTGAAGGAAACTACCTTAACTTTTGAGAGTTTGTATTATAATCATAAGTTCTACATAGAACTTCAAATTTGAACAATAAAATTTTTTAGGTAATCCATAGAACACTGGAAGAATAAAGGGGTTAATATTCTTCAATTTGACACCATCTTTACTTTCCCTTATAGAAAAGGAGGTTCTTTCTCTTCTTCTTCCTCTATTTTATTTCTTTTTCTATTACCTTCCTCACAATCACCCATATTGAAATAAATGGACTCTATTTCATAGTTAATAGGTTCATATTACTCTTTTACTTTTAATCCCAAAAGACCATATTTTGGAGGTGCGTACTTAATGATTACTTATTCTTCTTCTTTAGAAACTCTTGAAATAAAAGCAGTTTATTTCTCTTCTTCTTTCCTTGAAATTTGTTTTGGAGGGATTCTTTTGGAGAAATACCCCTAACTTATCCATATTTATCCTTATTTATTGCCAATTCACTCCTCTAATAGGTTTCTATACAACAACAAAAAATCCAAGAAATTGTGTCTCACTGAAAACGACACCAAAAAGTGATGGGATTCTACAACATTCTCATATAAACCTTACTTTAATATCAATCTGGGATTGTTTTCATTACAAAAAACCCAAAAAAAATATATGCATTTTGGTATTTATGCATTACATAGCTCAAGATAGTGAGGAAATTAATTATAGTTTTTTTTACAAATAGTTAAAATTAATTATAAGAAAAACTATATAAATCATTGTAGCTGAAATTCTAAATTTAATACTATTTGAAGAAAAAAGTAAAAGAAAACAAAATTAATTATAGGAATGCTAACCAATCAATAAAGGAAACTAACAATCAACAAAATTAACAACAAAGAAAACTAAATATTAGCAAAATTAACTAATCTATTGTGCTGGAGAAAAATAAATTCAAATAAAGTTGCTACAGAAATAAAATACAAATAATCAAGTGTAAAAATATAAAGAACATAAAACATAGTATTTTGGTGAAAAAGAAATGATTTGAAACTAAACTGTATACATAAATGATTTCTTGCACTAAGAAAATGGATGAAATATGTTCTATGTGTAGTAAAAAAAATTAAACTAGCAATTGCACCAGATGTTGCAAACGAAACATCGTAAGGTGATGGCATGTGGAGAAAGAGCATGGATGAAGGAAGATGTGATATGTTACAATATGAGTGAGAGAAATAAAATGGTGTTAAAAGTAAAGTGAACTCCTCTTTCGTTATCCTATTGACTTGAGTTGTAATATGTCAATTCAGGGAATGCTTAGTAGTTTCAACATTGCACTTGCAACCCGTCAATGTGTTTTTGCTTCACCTGATAGGGTCTTTTTATACCATGTACATCCTCTTCCGTGAATACTCCTAATGATTTCCTATGATTTATTTGTCTTTACTGAATTTTCATTCAAATGTATCTTTGGAAAAATGGGTGAAGAGCTCTATGAACATTTTTTTTGGACCTTGTACATCCTCTCCCATGAGTACTCCTAATGATTTCCTATGATTTCTTTCTCTTTACTGAATTTTCATAGAAATGTATATTTGGAAAAATGGGTGAAGATCTTAGTGAACATTATCCTTACTGGGAATGGAAGTGATATCATTTCATAAAATGCCTATATTAACAAGCTTCAGTTGTGTCATGTGCATTTATCTTAAAAAGATGACATTTTTAAGGCAAAATGTTGCAACTAAAATATTGGACTTAAGTGGAATTGTAGATGGTTTATAGTTGCAAAAGCTCCCAGGTTGTTGCAGCCAAGATGAAAAAATGGGTTTCCAACCTTGGAAACCAAATTCTTCCCATATTCTAACACATATTCTTCCCTCTCCCTCTATCTCTCCCCCCCCCCCCTCTCTCTCTCTCTCGTCTCTCTGCTCCTTCCAAATTCTTCCCATATTCCTATACACAATTTATTCTTCCCTCTCCCTCTTCTCTCTCTCTCTCTCTCTCTCTCTCCTCTTCCTTCTCTCCAAATTCCTTCCATATTCTATACACAGTATTCTTCCCTCTCCCCTCCCCTCCCTCTCCCTCTCCCTCTCCGCCTCTCCCTCGTCCATCTCCCTCGTCCCTCCTCTCTCTCTCTCTCTCTCTCTCTCATCTCCTTTCTCCTCCGTCTATCTCTCCTTCTCTCCTACTTCTCTCTCTCATCTCTCCCTCCCTCTCCCTCCCTGCTTTCTCTCTCTCCCTCCGCTCCTCACCTCTCTCTCATCCCCTCCCTCCTCCCCTCTCTCTCCCCTCTCTCTCTCTTCTCTCTCTCTCCTTCTCTCTCCCTCTCTCTCTCTCTCCTCTCTCTCTCCGCTCTCTCGCCCCGCTCTGTGCTCTCCTCTCTCTCTCTCTCTCTCTCTCTCTTCTCGTCTCTCTCTCTCTCACTCTCTTCTCCCTCCCCTCTCCATCTCTCTCTCTCTATCTCCTCCCTCCATCTATCCCTCTCTCTCGCCTGCTCTCTCTCCTCTCCCCCTCCCTCTCTCTCTCCCACTCTCCTCCTCCGTCTCTCTCTCTCTCTCCTGCCCTCCCTCCCTCCCTCCCTCCTCCCTTCTCTCTCTCTCTCGTCTCTCTCTTCTCCTCTCCTCTCTCTCTCCTCTCTCTCTCTCTAGAAAACAAGTAACAAATCAAACAGAGTCATCTATAAACTTTGAAATTAGAAATGTTTCAACCTGATAAAATTAAATAGCAGGAGATCCTCTACATTGAGATGAAGTGTTTGTCTTACAAATAAATTCTTTGATAGTAATTGATGATCTTGCTACATATTCTCAATAACCTCTATCACTGCTTTAGTAGTTTGTTGACCACTTTCATGATGAGATTTTTGAGCTTTATGAGTTCTACATTTTAAGCTTTTCAAAGGTAATGAGTATTTAAAATGTTTTGTAAAAGTATAGTTAATAACAGGTATAAGCAATATATAAACCTAATTTTATGTAGATATGATAGTATTTATCTTTTAGTGGAATAGTAAAAAAGAACCAAACTTTGTGAAAGCTAGCAAGATGTTCCACAACATATGTATGAATCCTTAACCAAGGGATCAAACAAGTTTGATGTGTACATAACCAAAAAATCAAACCAAGTCTTACATATCCACTGAAGAAAATTAGTGGTTAGTGACATTACAATTATACATAAAAGCCCTCATTTGGAGAGTCTCACAATAATACATGGAGGAAATGTGTATCGAAAGCCATATTTCCAATCACTGAGTACATTACCACAAAGGTATATTATATATGTCTTCATCACAAGTATGATAATTCTCATTAGTGATATGTTTCTAACCCAAAAACATTGAACCCCTAAAGAAACCATTTAGCTAAACATTTCCAGCAAATAATATCACAAGAATTATACCAAGCTAGATTGAGCTTGAACGCCTCTTGGAATAATTTAATTCCAATATAACATGTTGAAATTTACCATTGAATAATATTTAACATAAATAAATCAAAAGCATTAAAGACCAAATGAAATACATAAAGCCAGAGATTTCGTATGCAAACATCAACATAAATATATCAAAAACAATAAAAACACATAAATGAATAAAAAACATTAAAGACCAAATGAGATACAGGAAGCTAGAGATTTTGTATGCAAACATCAAATCTCAAGAGATGCATCAATTAACAAGAGGATATCAAATGTTTTTCCAAAAACACACTCAACCAATTAACCAGAGGATATCCACTGTTTTTTCCAGAAACACTCCCAAACTTACAATAGTAAAGGTTGAGAATAATTAGACACCACCATTTAATAATTAAGACTTAGAATAATTAGAAAAACACCATTATTTTTAAAGATAAACTAATATAAAAATATATATTTACATGTTTAAACTCCATACTATAATGTAAATGAAATCATCAACCTTATTTTTTTTTTATAAATTAACGTGTTATTTCATTTGGAATGTGATGTTAAACATTTGTGCTAAACCACTTTTTTTTTGCACTAGTGAATTTCATGGAATTGGTTAGTTGTAAGGGAATGAGTATGATCTCTCTCTCACACTCACACACACATATAAAATGGCATTACATCATATGTCTTTTCTTTTTTTTTAATCGTAATTTGAAAATTGTGTGATTTTATATATATGATATGTTTATTTTCTACTAATTTTTTTTATACCAAATTATATTTATATTTGTAATAATTAAGAATATGTGTTTTTTTAAGAGATTTTAGGTTTAAATCATAGAGTATGTGTATTTTGGTAGTTTTTGTAAGTGATCTCTTATTTTATAAACAAGATAATATCACACACTAATCTGATGTCTAACTTTACCATAAACTAATTAAAAATGCACAAAAAATTTATATGCATGTTTCAATGGAACACTATCCAGATTTGTAGATAAAGGAGCAAAATCTCTGAAGATCTGTTTAAAAAGCATCATTGTAAGGATGGGAATGGAGGGGTTCGAATGGAAATTCAATAATCCTATTCTTGCATTCGACACTTGAAAATTGGATCAAAGCCTCTCCCTCTACATTAGATCCCTTATTGTTAATAAAAGTTTAGTAGCCATAACGAAGCGGAAAATAATGTGATTTTCTGGCTGAAAAATGTTGTGGACAACTAGACCTTTTTATTCATTGCCTATTTTCAAGCCTCTGGAGTTTTGGTCTTTGGAATTGATTTGCAGTAGTAAAACCTATGTTCTACCACGGTCTTTCGGTTTTAAAAAAAACACTTGCAAAATGTAGCGCCAAATCCTTTACATCCTCAGTGACAGATGAAAGATTCTGCTTGACATCTATTTGGGAATTGTAGGGCCACATCCATTACAAAATTACAAGGGTGGGTGCCTTCACCTTACAGAAGTTACTTTATTGGAAATATGACATTTCATAGTTGTTGTTTCCCCTTTCAAAAGGCAAGTGGAATCAGTTTTTAATGGACCAATTTTATTGTTGGAAATTCTAGAAGAAAATTGTGTAATCATTTTTATTCTGGAAAAAAACTGTGTAATAGTTTTTATTTTAGTCTATTACACAGTTCTCTTATGTAAATCTCCAACCATCATTTTATTTCAGGACTTGTCAAATAAGATATCCTTCTTGGGTTATCAGTTATCAGTCATAGTTAAGGCCAATTTTATGAGTTTATGAAACATCGTTCAAGTGAATTTTATGATTATTACATAATGTGAAAAATTTCCATTGTAGTCACACTTCGTGTTTTTTAATATGCCATGTGAATTGGATCTTAATCATACTAAAATAAGTATAACAAGAGTAGTATTTAAAACAAATACGATTCACTGGAACAAAACTCAGAGAATATGTCAAGCCTCAATACTTCAAATTTTCTTATCAAATTTCAAAACAGAACAAATTTTACCACAAGAGAGCTCCTTCCAAGTTGATATGCTTCATAAAAGGACACCCCATCCCATCCCTTCCCTTTCTCTATGAGAAAAACATAACTATATTTTTATATCATTTATGGCCATGCATTTTCCTACAACTCCTCTCATGCAAACAATACACAGAATGTAACAGATGGATAGTTCTCATGCCTTTGATCTTAAGAACAAATTTATACCGTAAGAAGTATCACTCTATGAAAATGATGAAGAAGCAGTAAATGATTTCATTCGTTCATCCATCAAACTAAGTTTGTAATGACATTCCATGCTATAGAATTCTTTGTCACCTCTGCATTAATCAACAAGCAGATAATGAGATTAGGTCTTGAGAATTGGAAATTATAATCAATTCAAGGTGAATTTCAAAGATTAAAATAAAATTCTAACATAAAAACCATGTTGTGATCATTATAACGGACCTGTATATGTAGATGTCCTTCCCATGGTTCAATTGTCAGTTGCAGAGAAAGAATGCTCTGAGAAAATGGGCAACAAGAATCACTGAAACATTTGAATTTCTCTAAGTTGGCATCGCTACATCCCATACTCCATGTTCTTGTTGTTTCCAAATAGGGCATTGCACAGTTTCACACTTGATACCACAATTCCTATATATGTGCTTTGTGCTCAATTTTGTACGATTGGATGTAACACAAGTATAGCTTTTTGAATTCTCCATTCCCATCTGAGAGGTGGGATTTGCAAATCCATGTCAAGAACCAATCGATATTGTCACTCTTTTCTGCCTCGGAGTAATCAATTGAGAATAGTAATCCCAACACCAGAAAATGTTTTGATATCTAGAGGGGAAGTTGGGCTTTTGGCCTCCTTAGAGTCTGAAGACCCTTTTAAATTGAAACCTATGCAGATCTAAGGAATATTTCAGAATTTGACCTTGTATTTGGGCCAGTCTCTGCTGGGTGATGAGGCATCCAATTAAGCATCATATATAATTTCCTCTTCTCTCTTTCCAGGTGCTACCGAGGATTGTCCCTTCAACCCTTAGACTTGTTCAACACACTTTGGCCAATTGAAAAATAAAATGGCATTCACACCCAAATACTCCCTATACACCAGGCTTCATCCACAACCACCTACAACTTCAGGTACACTCTTCCACAAACTCCTTGAAAGTTATGATGGATATACTGTAATAAAGAGGACTCACACTACGAACCTAGACTATGCCTCCTTGGTACTAGTGATGCATATATGGATCCTAGGATAAACTATAATGGATATTTTCTAAAGACAAAATTGGCTACAAAACCAGGATCAAAATTCCTCAAAGCTCCTGACTACTCCCTCACTTCAAAAGGCCATTTTCAAAATTGTGGAAAAGGATTAAATTCATTCTACACCTTCACAAGTCTATACCTAACCATCAACATTGAAAACCAGAAAAATAACAAAAAATTATTTACCAACATCAATCGACTCCAAAACCATTGCACTATTAATCTCCAACAATGTGATAAAAATTAGTGTGAAAATCCATACAATATGAAGTGTAACAAACATAATCTCTAGCTTATAGCCTTGTCCTTGAGAAACAAGCTACTCAAGATAACAACCTTCAACAAATTTGTAGAACACCTCCACTGGCTGAACTTAAGAATGACTTCCACCCAACTTCAAGCTACAACATGACAAGAAAAAGCAAGAACATGGTGATTCAAAAATGAGGGCATACCCATTAAATAAGAACATGGGTAATCATCATCTGAAATTAGGTTTCTTTATGTTTAATATTGTATAATACCTCTTCCATAACTTTTCTAAGGAAATGCTAGCCAACCAGATTCGCCATATTAGAGATTTAGGACTATTTGGTTCACCATATTCCAGTAATACAACTTCATCATTATGTTTCTTTGAAGCGTCAACTAATGTATTTCCCTTTGACTTGGCATTTCCAACGCCAGTAGTCTGGTTACTTCCTTTCCTTCTCTGAACAGCATGAACACCAATATTCTTTGCTACCTTTGGAAGGATAGTATTTGAATCTAAGGAACCTTTGGATGACTTTTCCTTTGATTGAATTACCACAGTAACACCTTTCCTTGTTGCAGGTAAACGACATTTCTTAATGTTTAAGTTGTCTAAAGAAAATACAACAGTGTTTGATGTTGCACCATTAGGTTTTGAGCTACCAACTTCTTTCCTATTGTTAGAGGAAACAACATGGTCATTGCTCTTCCAAGTAGTAAATGATCTTTTACTAGTGTTGAATGTTTCATCAATTTCTTTCTTCAACTCAAACAAAGAGGGTACACATCTACTCAAAACATTTTCAGTTGGATTTGTATGGGTTGATGTGTTTAGATTGTGGGACCTCAATCTATTGGTTACTTCATTGGTTGATGTAGACATTGACCTCGTACCAAAAAAAGGACCACTAGGGCTCAAGTTTCTAGACATCTGCCCTTTTTGACAAGTTGGAGATAATAATTTGCTTGCATGTCTAGACTTAGCTTGATTTTGCTTCATTCATCAAGAAGTTGATGAAGATGAAGTTGGAATTGAACTTTGTCTTGCTACAATTAATTTTTACCTTTGTATATTTAATTATTTAATTCTTCAAGTCATTTTCTTTCCTCCTCTTCCTGCAATCATACATTGCCAAACAAAAACTTAAGCTTGTTACTAGTTTAAAATATATCAATTACCCAAACAATCAACAAATTTTCAATATGATTACTCAAATTTGTGATCATTTGTATTGTGCCTAATTGATAAGGCCAAAAAGTCAAAGTGGGATAAGGAAACTGATAAAGATACCATCTCCTTCTTGGTTTTATGTAATCTATCTTTAAATGCCCGTAATTTTTCTGCATGTATTTGTGCTTTAGCTAAGGGACTTGTCTTGGCTAGTTTTGCATTCCTAGCAGCCATTTCTTCTTTCCTTTTTTACAAACCTTCATGCATGGCTTTCATGCGTGCTTATTTTTCTGATTTCTTTGCTCTTGGTTGTCCTTTGACTTAGCATCTAACTTCACTTTAGACAACTTTCCTTCACCCTCAATATTTTTAAGGTAAAGATGTAATTGTTATTAAGTAGCAGCTTTGCCTGGTGTCGAAATGATTCCAAAATGTGATTGTTACTAAAGTGTCTTTTTGTAAAAATGACAAGTAGAAGGAAGGATTGTGAAAGGGGGGGGGGTTCCAAAGTAGGTCTGAAGTAAAGCTTTGTGGTAAGGACCAAAGTTTCTTAGAAATCCATACTCATGTAGTTATGAAACTAATGAGGAGATCAAAATTTTCCAAAAATTCAAAGTTATCAGAATGACGTGGAACGTGCATGATTGTGTATATCTTGTTTTCCTGATTTCGACATAACTCGTTTCATGGAAAACCGATATAATATGCTCCTAGAAACACAATCTGTTCACTTTCCCAAATAGGTAAAAAAAATTACAAGTGCTGACAGGGATGCTGACTAGGCATCTATACAGCCCAGTCAGCAAAAGGAATATTATTGATTTATTCCTATGGTATATTCCTTTGGCATATTCTTTGAAATATTCTCAGGCTCAGTGGAATAGTTCTATTGGTCCACGTGTCTTTTTCTTGGGCCATTGAGGAGGTGACACATGGCTCAGTCTAAGGCCGCCACATGTCCTCCTCGTGTTACTCCAAAATTTGTTATGGTGGATAGGACAGAGGCTAGGCTCGACCCCACGACCTCCCATACACTAACACAATGACTTACCAATACACCACAGCGTGGTTCTTAACCTACTATGGTTGCAACCACTACTTAACGTTTATTGCCACAATAGTTGGGGGGTCAGGCAGACTTAACTGCCCCCCCCCCCCCCCCCATGTGAACACCATAATCGCCAGCATTAACCGCTAGCTTTAACCACCTACCGTTGTTGCTGAATTCCAGGCTATGTCTCCACATGTGAACATGCCAAGCTAATATTTAATGTGATTGTCGGAGGGATGGGGCTAGCATCAGGAGCTAGCCCCTGGGCGCATGGTCCGCCATATGACCAATATTTTGGTTTTTTGGCCTTGATGGCTAAATTCACAGTCCTACAAATCTAAACGAAAATTCGGGAATTTTTTTCTCCGTTAGTAGAAAATGGGGTGAAATTGTGGGATGATGTCGAATTTTGTGCAATTTGTAGAGAAAATAGTGGGAAAACTAGGAGAGGTCATAACTTCTCCAGTTTTCGACCAAATTGGGTGTAAAAAGAGGCTAGATAGCCATTTTTGGACATTCTGGACTCATTGGAGTAGGTTTCGAAATCAAAGGAGCACTTCTAGATAATATTTTTTCATATTGAAGTCTATGGGTGCCATGGTCAACTAAAGTGTTGAATCAGTTTATGGAGGAGTTTGAAGATGGAGATGACCTTGCAGGGGTTTTCCAACCTTAATGTGCTTTCTACAACAACTATTACATCAGTGTTGTAGTTTTTATTCCTCTTTTATCTACATGCTTTGGAGAAGAGACTTGTTTATGTACTTCAAGTGGATTGTAGTACTATTGATGCTCTTTGAAGTTGGAGTATGGGGTCTTGGTGCAAGATGCCTTTGTTTGTTGAAAGTTTACATGTTTGGCTATAGGTTAACATGTATATGGAGTGATAAATCTTGCAAAAACTTTTTTCTTTGAAGGAGAAACTAACCATTCCTTTTCTCAACACTTTATGTACTCTTCTTTTCTAAACATTGAGCATAATGAGAAGGGGTCATGCCATTAGAGCTGATCCAAGGAGATGTAGCCCAGGAGGGGTGAACTCCTTTCAAAATGAATGGTGTATTACTGATTGATGCATGCTTCCATTAATTGTTTTGATTTCATGTTTAAAGTGTTTCGTGAAATTAACTTAAGAAAACACACATAAAAACTCATGCTTTTACTTGTTGTTTTACAGTTTAAACCTCAAGCACATTTTTGTATTATGATGAGGATGTTAGCATAGAAAAATAATATTCCACATTCAGATCAAGTTGGTATCATATCAGCAGTTTGCTTTGTGCAAGGAGGAATTGACTGTTGTTTGCAAGTGAATGTGTTTTGAAACTCAAGTGAGGATAAGGTTTTGGAAAGGAGAGCAAGATTATTACAATCTCTACCACCAGTTCTATCTCAAGTTGTAGCAGAAGCTTCAAGAAAAGCATGTCCCAAGGAGGATAGCCTACAATAATGTCAGGCGATGTGAAGTCTTTTAGAAAGGCTTTCTTAGACATGGCAGAAATGGTGAAATTCCTCTATGAAGAGAGGAATACCAAATTGCAAGGTGAAAGCTCTAGACCTCCAAGAGGAGAATATTCTCTAAGGTAAGAAGGTAAAAAGAATGGTGATAAACCACCATCTTCTCCACAATCTTCATGTTTTTCTACAACTCTTATGTAAGATGCTAGTGTAGAAAGTCCCTCAGAGAAGGAACATGGAAAAGTTTGTACCTTTTGTCCACATGATGTGGAGGATGAGGTTCTATCAGCACCCAAATTCAAGGAGCTGAAAGAAGAGATCCAAAGAGTCCAAGAGGACACATCCAGAATCAAAAGAGAGTTTGAAAACATCTTTTTATCTCAATCAAAAGATGAGGAAAATGGTAAGAATTTTCATGCTTCTTCTTTACATGAAAGTGTTGATGTAAATTCATTTGCAGCCTTTGAAAAAAATAGTAAAGGCATTGGATCCAAGCTCTCAACCAAGATGGGTTACAAGGGAGGAGGCCTTGGAGTGAACCATCAAGACATTAAAAATCCAATTAAGGCAAAGGAGAGGCCTAAATATGAAGGCTTAGGCTACATTGCAAAAGAAGAATGGCCTTCTAGCTCATGGGTATTGTGTTCCTTTTTCCATAAAAGAGAACACGAGGAGGAAAGATGTTGGGATTTGTATCCAGAATTGGTACCCACTTGGTTCTTAATCTATAAGGAGGACATGAAATGCAAAACATCTCCAAAGAGAGATGAATAAGTTGAAGAAGAAATGAAGCTAAGTTCTTCTTTCCATGCAAGTTCCTCACGTAAGAAGCGTAAATCAAAGGACAACAAAAGGAGGTATAATCGTCTTGTTAATTCAATTTCTTTTCATAATGGAAAACAACATGATGATTTGAATAACATGTTGAGGAATGTGTTTCCATTCCCATTTTTCCTTTCATCTAACCATTTTGTAGATAGTTTCTATAAAAGGAAAGTAATCATCAAGAAGATGTTTATGTCTAATGGAATTGAGAAAGAAAAGAGAAAATCTCATCCACGGTTAAAGACATGTGAGCCAAGAGAAGCTCAAAAGAAATTTTGAACTCACTGCAATATCAGTGGGTATTGGGTCAAGAAGTGTTGGAAATTGTTTCCACAACTTCATCTTGTCAAGGACAAGCAAATTATGCAAGCACCAGAAGAGGAAGCGACAAAAGAAAAAGTGGCGCAAGATACGACCATCCCTAAAGCAGCTCGAAAAGAAGAAAAAGTTCAAATAGAGGCTTCATTTACCTGGTTGGGTAAGAAATGGGTGGACTATTTTTCCAAGTGAAGTTTGTAAATCTTTGTTTCGCACTAGTTTCATATCCCCATAGTTGGTCAATTGTAAAAGTGATGTTCATAAACAAATCACCTATATGCAACAATGTTTTCTTTGGGCATTGCTATGCTAGTTTGGCTTGTTGATAGTCAATCTGAATGGAAAATTTGGGAGTCAAGTTTATTCCATATTGTAAAATGCATTTTTATTTGTAGTTTAAGAAAGTATTTTAAAACTATTCTATGAGTCGTTGCAACACATTTAGTATACTACAAATTTGTTAAGCACTCTATGATACAAGTATTCACTATGTGTAACTTGTTTGGTTCATATGTAAAAATATTTTTGGGATCTTATCCTTGATAAGGATTTTGCAGAAGAGCACCATGGGAAATTTTCTTGGGAAGAATGTTGTTGTAGATGTCCATAGCGACATGGAAAAGCCGAGAAGAAAATTGAATTTGAATTCTTTGGTCGGGGTATATTTCAAGTTCATCTTGAGAAAGAGCTAAGACAAGTACAATTCAAGGCATTACAATCATAGATTGAATTGAGTTTGGAAAAGTGAAGGAAATGTACCTTCAAATTCTGAACAATTGAAAGTGAACTTTTAGGGACCAAAAGTTTTCAGTGGGGAAGAGTGATCAAGAGCTCAAAATTTTCCAAAAATTCAAAGTTTTCAAAATGACGTGGAACCTGAACGACCGCATAGATCTTGTCGTCCCGATTCAGGCACAATTCATTTCACGAAAAACCAATATGATATGCTCCCATAAATGTAATTTGTTCACTTTGTCAAACATGTAAAATTTTTACATGTGCTAACAGGGATGTTGACTGGGCATCCATATAGGCCAGTCAGAAAAAGGAATATTATTGGTATATTCCTTTAGCATATTCTTCAAAATATTCTCTGGCTCGGTGGCATCATTCTATTGGTCCACATGCCTTTAGTTTGGGCCAATGAGGAGGTGACACGTGGCTAAGCCTAAGGCCACCATGTGTCCTCCTCGTGTTATTGCAAAATTTATTATGGCGGATAGGGTAGAGGTCGGGCTCGACCCCATGATCTCCTCTATAGTAACACAATGGCTTACCAATACACCACAACATGGTTCTTAACCTACTATGGTTGCTCCCACTACTTAATGTTTATTTCCGTAATGGTTAGGGGTTTGGGCGGACTTTACTACCCACCCCCCCCAAATGGGGGGTTTAGGCAAAACTTTACCACCCCCCATGTGAAAATCATAACTGGCAGCATTAACCGATAGCTTTAACTACCTACCACCGTCGCTAACCATCAGACTAAGCCTCTACATGTGAACACACCAAGCTAACATTTAATGTGACCGCCGGAGGGAAGGGACCAACGCCAAGGGCTAGCCTCTAGGTGCATGGACACCCATATGAAAAATATTTTGGTTTTTAGGCCTCAGCTGCTAAATTAATGGTCCTATAAATATTCCCAAAATTTTTCGGTCCATTAGCGGAAAATGGGGCGAAATTGTAGGATGATGTCGAATTTTGTGCAATTTGTAGAGAAAATAATGGGAAAACTAGGAGAGGTAATAACTTCTCCAATTTTCAACCAAATTGGGTGAAAAAAGAGGCTATATAGCCATTTTTGGACATTCTGGACTCATTGGAGTAGGTTTTAGAATCAAAGGAGCACTTCTAGATAGGATTTTTTCATATTGAAGTCTATGGGTGCCATGGTCAACCAGAATGTTGACTCAGTGTATCGAGGAGTTTGAAGATGGAGATGACCTAGAAGGGGTTTTCCAACCTCCATGTGCTTTCTACCACAGCTATTACATTAGTGTTGTAGATTTTATTCCTCTTTCCTCTATGTGCTTTGGAGAAGATACTTGTTTATGTACTTCAAGTGGATTGTAGTATTGTTGATGCTCTTTGAAGTTGGAGTATGGGGTCTTAGTGAAATATGCCTTTGTTTGCTGAAATTTTACATGTTTGATTGTAGGTTAACATGTATATGGAGTGATAACTCTTGCAGAAGTTTTTTACTTTGAAGGAGAACCTAACCATTCCACTTCTCAGCACTTTATGTACTCTTCTTTTCTAAACATTGAGCATAATGAGAAGGGGTCATGCCATTAGAGCTAATCCAAGGAGATGTAGCCCATGAGGGGTGAACTCCTTTAACAATGGTTGGTGTATTAGTGATTGATGCATGCTTCCATTCATTGTTTTGATTTCATGTTTAAAGTTTTTCATGAAATTAACTTAAGAAAACACACATAAAAAATCATGTTTTTACTTGTTATCTTAGAGTTCAAACCTCAAGCACATTTTTGTATTCTGATAAGGATCTTAGCATAGAATATTTATATTCCACATTCAAATCAAAAACGTTAACACCATATTAAATAATTGAGAACATGACACACACAGATTCGGTGAGGGTTAGCTTTGGATAACCGACAAGAGCCATCGGTTAGAGCAGTCCTTGACTATGCATTTAAGAAAAGTATAGAACATTATACTTGTGGGCTAAACCAGGTTTTCGGCAGGCCAAACCTTGTCTTACCTGGGAAAGATGATGTATATAGTACCGACCCTTAGCAAGAACATCACAAACCCATTCTTGTATATATCAAGCTTAAGGGAACCAAATCCATGGTGGTTGTAAAGATAACTAATATAGAATAACAACATACCAAGAAAGCCATTATTCATTACACAGTTAATTTAAAATAAATCCTTACAATCACGGTATGGGTATAAGCAAAAGAAGAACCAAGTTCCATTACATACACAAATGAAAGACAATATGAAAACATCAATTGCATTGTCTAAACTAAAGAAGCTTGGAAATTGTAGTAAACATTCTCCTTGTATCGGCTATTAAGAAGAAATTAGAGCCATATAAAGTTCAAGAATATAACTATAAATATCATACAATGGGTAGGGTTTAACCGTCTAATAATAAAAATGACAGTGCATCAATTTTACATAGAATAATAAACAGTTAAAACTACCTAAACGTCATTGAACTGGCCATAGCTAAACCTGAAACCTTCCTCCGAGAAAATCTTGGGTAGAAATTAAATAGGGTCCATGCATTAATAACAGAAAAATAAATAAGTTGTAGACTTGGTGGAAAATTTGTCAACTTGGAAAAAGAAAGGGAGCACTTGGTTATTTAGGGGAAGACAATTTCAATCCACCTTCAAACTTGTATTGAGAAATGTTCACTCACCTGTTAAAAAGAAAACAAGATGGGTCTCATAAAAGCTAGATAACTCATAGAAAAAAGGGGAGACAAACCACTTTCATAAGAGGCATGAAGACATGAGAGCATCTGCAAGAGGAATATGATGATGAAGAAGAGCCCTCGTGGATCCAATTACCCGTCAGACGACGACACAAAGGAGCATTGCCGAGACAATAGGTGAGCAACGTTTCCTCTCTTGTAAGCCAAGGGAGAGATTGAGGATTGGTATCCCCACTTCAAAATTCGGGCAATGGCTCCTCCTTTGCTTCGGAAGGTGCCGTATTAGCTTAAGTTTCCCCTACTTCTGGGGCAGGCCGCGGGTGAGGAAGCGGAAAACCCCCATCTGCAGAAAAGACTCAGTCAAGACCCCTGCAAGAAAATCCTTCTCAGTCTCCCATGAATTCCATATTTGTCAAATGGTTAGAGCACCTGTAATTCCTAGATCGGAAGAACCTTTAGAAGTGCTTCCTTTAGTCCCTAAATATAAAGGAACATCGAGTTATGGATGCGATAAGAAAATATCGTTAGAGAATTGTAACTGAATAATACCAATTTTTAATCTGAAGGCAAAGGTGATTTTTATCGTCTAACACCTAAATCAAAGGCATACAAAGGGACAGGTGGCATTGGAGGGAGTTCTTCTCAGAGGGAAATGCCTTACGGCGTAATTATAAGAAAACATAGAAATGTATACAAGGAATAAAATAACCACCATGATTATAGAGTGGCCTTTGATTTACAGCGTGATGGTTGGTTGCAATGTCTTACACACTCACAATAATAGAAAACCATTGATTTCTATTAAGGAAGATGATAATAAAAAAAGTGAAAAACATCGAACCCAACAACTGTTCCTACTTTTAGTGGTTCTTTCCAAGAATAAATGACACAATTGTTTTTAGTTATAGTAGTTAGATGTCTCAAAATTGATCACTTATCCAAAATAGAAAGTTCTAACTTAACTACTTTTCTTGATTTTCCCTTCTAATCCTATTTTCAAGCTTCATGGCTTGAACAACCTGAATTGGGTTGAGACAAAATTGTAAGGTTGAGTTGACAAGAAAAAGTAGTAATAGTAATAAAATTGAATATTTACAAAAGGAAAAATGTATTTTCATAGACAAAATTTTCAATAACAATTGTATATTTTCTTGAAAATGTTTTAGGCTAAAAAAATATTTATAACATCATTGTACAAATTGTTATGGACTTTAATGTTATAGAGAAAATTTAAAAATATTTATAATATCATTGTAAAAATTGTTACGTACTTTAATGTTGTAGAGAAAATCCTCAGAATGGGTACTTCCTAAAATATCTACTCAGCTTCATGTTTATTGGTGAAGATTTTTGTAGTTGTTCTTTTCACAATCAAAATCATAAAAGGGTGTGCTACTTGATACCTACAAACTCATAACCAACCAACATTCACCATAGAATGCAAAATTGTTAACTTATTATTAAAAAAAACTTGTTCATTACCATTGGATCTAATCACTCTAATTATGATGAATAAGTGGAATGTAAAAAGAAATTTGTGATAAAATGGTTGATTAGGAATGAAAAATTCAACCATCATTAGCATCCTTGGAGTAAGGCCTCTTGATGTCCACCTGCGTGACAAAAAAATTGTAGATTTACAACCTGATGGAAAGTCCATTATCTTCATCAAGTCATGACACTAGATATCTTGGTGAAATCTGCACACAATGCCTGATTAGCCACCTTCTCATGGTGGACTTACTTTATCTTTAACTTTTCAAAGGAAATGGGGGTCAAATTTTCCAATGGAGCCAAACAAGTTGTGCCACAACTGCTACTGGGGTCACTCCCTAACCGGAAGTGGGTGAGGAAAGGAGAATAGAGCGTATGAAACGGTTCAATGAGAAAGCAGTTTGTCCCCATCCGAGCTATACGGCCAGCCTTCAGTGGGTGGGGTTGGCCAGCCCCAATTCATATATTAGTTCCTTCATGATAAACAAGCATATTTCAAAACTGACCTCTGTTGTGGACCAACTTAGTTGAAAATTAATTTCATTATGGAATTCGAGGGGGCATACCTATCTAATCTCTCTATTCCATTGACAACGACATGAATTTCGAATATATGTAAGGCCA
This sequence comes from Pinus taeda, assembly GCA_000404065.3. Lineage (NCBI taxonomy): Eukaryota > Viridiplantae > Streptophyta > Pinopsida > Pinales > Pinaceae > Pinus > Pinus taeda. The sequence goes on from APFE031684313.1 coordinate 146,711, forward strand.
CCATACAAATACTTCATCCTTTTGATACCTTCCCCTTCTTCTCATTTCCTATAAAGTCTTATTCTTATGATCTTAACTATGAACATCATTTTTCCTCTTCTAAAGTTTTATTTTTATGTTTTTAAATGCTAAAATTAATTTGATTATAGATTAGAGAAATATTCAAAAATCTAATGGATGAGAATCAAGTCAATGGATTCCTAACATCTTATCTAGATTCGTAAGATCTTATGTAGGGATTTGATTGTGTTTGATTTCATTGAAACACCTAGTAAGTTTTAAATAACAAGATAAATTTTTAGGGATAATTTTTCATGAGTGTTTTAAATAACAGGATAAAACTTTAATTGTAACACCATCCTCCCACATCTACCCAAGTAATCGGGCAACTGGAGTAAACATGTGACTAGAATTTACTATGATATTGACTCCCTATGTGTCTGTTAAGGAAGTGGAACCAACAGAACGCATCACACAGACCTTCCACATCAGCAACAAAACTCCCAAGAGCCATCCCAACGACTTAGGTAACCAACCCCTCAGACCCACTAAGGTTTTAGACCATTAAATCCCTGGACGCTCCCTTGATATGGATAATCATGTGTCAAGGAGGCTCTAGACGCTCCCACAACATGGGTATGCATGCATCCAAGGACTTTTCTGCCAAGTGTTGTGCCTGTGTATCTGAGATTTGAGTCACTATTTTAGGCTGAGAGCCCAAGTCACTGCTGAGAAGTCAATGACACTTTCAGAACTAAAAGATAACAACAACAAAAATGATACAAATGCAATTAATTGAACAAGGGATTTACTATACCCCTACTATCCATGACAGGCATTAAATCAAACATGTCGCAAATATGTAATCCACAAGTTTAAGCAACAATGTTGAGCATAAGGGTCACATACACATATGAGAATCACTAAGAAGCATTAACACCTCAACACATTAGCCACAATTTCATCCATTAGGACATAGGTACATTTTTCATTTATTTACAAGTAAAAACATGATATGAGCCAAACATAGCCACTCTCATAACACATGTTCATAACCAACATAATAGAAATAGAAATGCGAAGGAAACAACAACCATATTATCCACATATAAATCAATATAATACTCATTAATTAACAAGGAGAAATAACCTCATATTAATTATGAAAATGCCAACTAGTTGTGGGACTTCCACAAACCAACCAATTGTAGACATGGCTGAGTGAAATCACTCTCCATCCAGTCACCCTAGTGCCATATTCCAAGTATGAATGTGGGATCTCATAAAACACATCAATCAAAACCATCCAGGGCTTGCAAATGCCAAACCACCTTAACCCATCAAATAGTGATTCCACCTCACAGTTAGACATCACAAAACGATCATCAAATCAGTCTCTACCCAAGCCTTCTAGGGCTCTAGAGAATTTGTTCCAACCAAGGCTTCCAGGACTAGTAACTCAACCCACAGTTTTTGCAAGGCTTCCAAAGCGTTTGTCCAATCGAGGCTTCTAGGACTAGTAACTCAACTCACCAAGGGATTCCATAATGTTTGTCCAACCAAGGCTTCCAAGACTAGTAACCCAACCCAAGTTTTTACAGCGCTTCCATAGCATTTATCCCACTGGGGCTTCCAGGAACTAGTAACTCAACCCAAACTAAAGGAAACAGGAAAACCAACCAGAAAAACAAATAAATGAACCCACAACACCATGGCTATCCAAGAAATGGCAAGGCTAGGAAAATCCACTATCAATCTAAGCAATCCTCCATGCCAATGACATATCATGACCAATAAACCACATCCATATGCCATGCATGCCAAAACTAGTGAGGAAAAAACACATGCAACTTTGTACCTGCAAGAAACCTGTTGTAGCTGCTCATCTCGATGTCCTGTTGCACTTTCTCACTCTTCCTTTGCCTTCTTTCTCAAAAACTCCAAGTATGCCACACTCCTCCAAGAGTGCTCCAAGAAAAATATAAATGTCCAAGAGTATGGCAAAGTTCTAAAAGAAACCTAAAAAAAGTCTGTGTACCGATCCTCATAAGCCTTTTTATTATTGAGGCCTCTGTTTTCTTCATTTTCCATTATTTTCTTTCATTTTCCTCCTCACATGCAACCTGTGACCTTTCACCTCCCTTTTCTCGTACTTTCCATTATTTTCATAAATAAATGTGCCAAAATGCCACTTTGCGTTTACAAAGCCTTTGCCATTGCCTTTGCCAATTTCCTTAGCCATTAATCAATCACTAGTGATCCTTGTCACTTTGTTTTTTCGCAACATTCAACTTGGAATAAGTGTCCCATCAACTGTGGTTATTATTTTGCCTTTATTAACTTTTATTACATAGAATTTTCACCAGGGCTGTTACAAAACCCTCCCCCTTGGGGGAACACCGTCCTCAGTGTTCAACAAAATCTAAAACCAACAAGGTTGTTGTAAGAAAAACATACTACCCATGGAGCCTTATAACTTAGCTCATTGCAGTGTTTACAATTATTATCCTGCTAAGAAGAAAACCAACATGAAAACATAACCATTATAACATCATAATGAAATGATACCCATATCGCTTATTGGAGATTTATAACATAACTCATGGAGGTATTTACACCCATATGCATATGTACGTATACCAAGCATCACCAAAACATGTACGAAAGACATATACCAAAACATCCGCTCAGCCAGCGAATAAGGAAGGATACATAGCCTACATATGATCTACCATCTTCCAGGTAGCTTCATTAGGCCCAAAGTGTTTCCATTTCACTTTAACCTGCTCGGTTGCTCAGTTCCGGAGCATGAGCATCTTTCTCTGCAAAATGCATTGTCATTCCTACTAGAATTCTCCTTCTGGCTCCACCTGCAATACCAACCAGTCAATCACATCATCAACATATTTAACATACTTATTAAGCAATGAAACATGGGAAACATCATGGAATTTCACTATTGGAGGCAGTGTAAGTCGATAGGCTACTGGCCCAATCCTCTCTAAAATCATGCAAGGTCCACAAAAATGGAGTGTCATCTTGGCACATGATTCAATCCGCAAGGATCTCTTCTTCGATTTGATGTGCAACTACACTTGTTCTCCAACCTAGAACTCCTTGAACAACCTATTCCAATCTTCATAAATTTCTTCCTATCTCGTGTCGCTTTCAAATTCTTCTTGATTACCTGCATTTCCCTCTCCATGTCTGCCAACATGTCTGGTCCAATCAACACCCTATTCATTGGATCACTCCAATTGATGGGAGTATTATAACTCCACCCATACAATGCCTCAAACGAACTCATCTTCAAAGATTCTTGATACCCATTGTTGTAAGCGAACTCTTCAAGTGGAATATACTCTTCCCACTTTTGTTGCTGATGCATCACGTACATCCTCAACATGTACTCCAATATCCCGCTAACCCTATCTATCTTTCCATCTGTCTGCGGATTATAAGCTGTATTGAAGGCCAAATCTGTGCCCAAACATGCAAATAACTCCTTCCAAAACATGGAAGTGAAGTTCACCTCCCTGACTAACATAATCTTCTTTGGAACTCCATGCAACCTAACCACATATTTAATGAATACCTATGCTACATCGCTAGTTGAGAGTGTAAACTTCACTGGAATGAAGTGTGCAACCTTCGTCAACCTGTCCACCACAACCATGATGGAATCATGTTGTCTCATTTTCCTTGGCAAAAGTGTGATAAATTCCATGGAAATGACTTCCCATTTCCACTATGAAATTGGAATCAGCTGCAGAAGTCCACCTAGATTCTTACACTCTACCTTCACCTGCTAACAATCCAAGCACCTAGCCACAAACTCTACTACGTCTCTCTTCAAATTCGGCAAATAATAGATTTTATTAACTGTTGTTAGCATATTCTAATAACCTTGGTGACCTGAATATGGTTTCGCATGAAAATCCCTCAAGATCACCTTCTTGAGCTCGTTGTTATACAACACATATATCATGTCTCTAAATCTAACCAATCCATATGTCATGAGATGATAGTCCACATCCTATCCACCTGCATTTATACCTATACCTATACCTATACCTATACATATACCTATACCACCACCTGTATTTGTAACTATACACTCCTTGTACCTGTATCTGTACTCTCTTGCAACATGTGCGCAATCTCCATATACCTAACAACCTGCTGACCTGCTTGCAAGATATTGTCCTGTAGGAGCTCATAACTGCTATGTGATTTACTTGTATCTACCTAATAAGAGAATTTTACACCCTATTCTCTTTACCTTTGATATACCTAATCTCGAAATCGAATTCATTTATCGTGGCTAACCAACAAGGTTTCCTGTCATTCAGATTCAATTGGTCAAATAGATATCGTAACCCACTGTGATCACTCATCAATACGAACCTCCTGCCAAGAATATAGTGTCTCCACATCTTCAATGCATGCATGGTTTTTTCGAACTCAAGATCATGTGATAGGTAGTTCCTCTCATGCTCATTCAGTTTTTGTGACTCATAGCATACCACCTGTCCATCCTGCATAAGGACTCCACAAATTCCTATCTTGAAAGCATTTGTACATACTACAATCTCTTTGTTCATATCCACAATATTTAACACTAGTGCATGTGTCAACAACTGCTTGAGTTGCTCCAAACTAGACGCACACTCGTTTGTCCATTAAAATTTATTACCTTTCTTCTTCAATGATGTGATGGGATAAGAAATTTGTAAGAAGTTCCTGATGAACCTCCTGTAATAACCTGCAAACCCCATGAAGGATATCACCTCATCCACATTCTTGGGAGCTGCCCACTCCATGATAGCTCTTACCTTTTCTAGGTCCACTACTATGCCATCCATGGAAACCACATGTCCCAAGTAGTGTACCTTAGTCTGAAAGAAAATTCACTTTCTAATCTTAGCATACAATTGATTCTCTCTCAACAATCTCAACATTGTTGCTAAATGCTCGGCACATTCTTCTTCATTTTTAGAATATAGCAATATATCATCAATGAACACAATGACAATCTTGTCCAAATACAGATGCGACACACTATTCATCAAGCACATAAAGGTAGTTGGAGCAATAGTTAAACCAAATGGAACTACAACAAACTCATAATTCCCATACTTGGTCCAGAAGGTTGTCTTGTAGATGTCCTCTTCTTTAATGTGTACCTGATGATCTCCAGATCTCAGAAAAATATTCACAGTGTTGTTGCTCCCTTCAACTGATTGAACATTTCATTAATCCTTGGTAACAAATACATGTTCTTGATGGTCCATTTGTTCAACTTCATGTAATCAATTCATAATCTGAAAGTACCATCCTTCTTCTTCACAAACAATACTGGTGTGCCCCATGACAATACACTTGGCCTAATATACCCCTTGTCAAGCATTTCCTTCTGTTACAACTTTAACTCTACCAACTGAGGTGTACTCATCCTGTAAGGTGCCTTTGATGTAAGTGTTTCCCCTTGCACCAACTCAATAGGAAAGTCTACTTCCTTGTGAGGTGGAAACTTTGAAATATCTATAGGAAATACATCCTGAAACTATTGTAAAACTGGGTAACTGCTCAAAACATTTTCATCCTCAACTTTCTTATGTTTGTCACTAGAAATTTGCACTGCAAATAAAACACACCCTTTCCTACGACTACGTTTGGCCTACATAGTTGTCACCATTCTAACTGATGTTTCTTTCTTCTTACCCCACAAAAATCTTTGTTCTCCATTGTCATCCAAGCACTCAATGGCTTTGTCATAACAATGTACCTTTCTTATATGAAGGTACAACCAATCCATGCCCAAAAACATACTGTATGATCCTAATGGTAATATATTCAAATTTAGTGAGGTAGGCATATCATTCAAATCAAATGCACAAGCTCTTACCCAATGATGAACTCACTTCTTTGTACCTATATCCAACTGCACTAACCAAGACTCTGCATGCACTTCTTTATTCAAACCACACTTATCCACCACGTTAGGATTAACATAACTATAATGATATTCAGGGTTAATCAAAATAGAAAGAACTTGATCACAAAGCTTACCTTCCATCTCAATAATAGACGCATGGTGATATTCCTGTCTATTATCCAATGTTGTATAGATCCTAAGAATACACTACCCAACATCTCACACTGTATGTGCCTCCTAATCACTGTAGATCTGCGGTTTACCACCATGATGTTATGGACAATCTCTCCTATGATTCTCTCCTCCAGAAGTCCAACACCACACGAGCTCCTTATTCTTATCCTTAGATCGAAGTCCCTGACCTCTATTAGATGCATTCAACTTTGTAGATGGCATTTCATTCTCTTTATTACCTGTACCCTAAGGTCTTGCTTGTTTCTTGTCCCATTTTGCTTTATTCTTTGCATTACCTTTCTAGTTTGCGTTAGTCTCAGATCTACCCTTCAATTTCTCATAGAAATTCTTTAGCTTTCCAATGGCCTCCTCCAATAATCTAGGCTCATCAAATTCAAACCTATCTTTGAATGCAATCAGTAATCCACTAATGAATCTTTGAATCTTGGCCTTCTCCTCCGTAAGGTAAGGTACATACATCAATAGCTCCAAGAACTTGCTAGTGTACTCCTCATCTGTCATAAATCCTATCTTTAACTCATAATTATTTTTCCCTTTCATCAAAGTATCTCTCTGATAGGTACTTCTTCTTGAATAGTCTCTTGAACTCATTCCAAGTCAAATCCTCCTCATGAATACATATGAATATAGTTATTCTAGCCTTCATGTTCTCTGAGTAATCATGTATCCTGAAGAACTTATTCATTCCAACCAACCATGCTTCTACATCGTGTGATTTCTTAATTTCCCCATCAAATGTAGGTGTCTTTTCTTTCTTAAATTCATCTAGCAAGTATCCCCTATCACTCCTCCTATAAGGATGATAACAATGCCAATTATAATTCCTGTCAGAACCAAAACTAGAATAGTACATGCGTCCATCACCTTTCATATCTAGAGTATCTAAGGACCTACCATCTCTGGTCGTGTCCTCTCTATCCCACCTATACTCACCATGAGACCTACTACCATATGCCCCATTAGTTCTTTCCTCCTATTGATGGTTGATTTTAAGTGGTCCCGATTGTTGCAATTCTGACAAATGTTGAAGTATCACTGCATTTACCTCTGCTTGTTTCTCCTATGCCTACATGATTTTGTCATTGTCTTCCTTACAAATCCTTATTTCTTCCTTTAAGCTTGTTAGTGTGTCTGCCAAATTAGAAGAGTGCCAACACCACATTGCTCATCTAATCCACAGGGAGAGTCTCGGGAACTATAGTCTACCATCTTGCTAGTTACCTTTGATATTCTTCCTACAAGGTATCTCATGTCATCTAAACCAAATCACAGTAAACCAATGTACCTTAGCATAGTTCTAGGAGGATACCTCGTCTGCAAGATCAAAAAAATAGCGTAATACATGTATAACATAATCATGACAACATATAGAAATATAACACATAAGCATATGATCATCATTCTAGCTAGAGTTCAGTCAACAATGCATGACCATATCAACTATACATATTATGACCTCATGCATGACAACAACCACCACATCACCATACACTTGAACACATGTGAATACTGACGTGCATAAACAATGCATAATCAACCATAAACTCATGATGACACACTCCACAACGACACCATCAACTTTCCATCATGACCTCACTGCAACAATAACCCATACCATAAAAATGCAACAAGCACATGGTCTAACAACACAAGAAACACATATGCAACTGACATGAATGCATGACCAACACACAACCCATCTAGTCTGAGGGGTGAACCATGTTCTTATACCACTCTATAACACCCCCAAGTAACTGGTCAACCTGGGTAAACATGTGACAAGAAGTTACTATGATATGATTTGACTCCCCATGTGTCAATTAAGGAAGTGGAACCAGTGGAACACATCACACAGACCTTCCACATCAGCAAAATAACTCCCAGCAACCATCCCAACCACTTAGGTAACTAGCCCCTGAGACCCATAGAGGTTTTATACCATTAAACTGCCAGACACTCCCTTGATATGGACAAGCATGTGTCCAACAGGCTTTCGATGCTCCCATAGCATGGGTATGCATGCGTCTAGGGACTTTCTTTCCTAGTGTTGTGCTTGCATCTCTGATATTTGAGCCACTTTTTAAGGGCTAGAGCCCAGGTCACTGCCTAGAACTCAATGACACTTTCAGAATTTAAAGATAACAACAAAAAATGATGTAAATTCAATTACTTGAACAAGGGATTGACTGGACCCCTACTAGCCATGATAGGTATTTCTTCAAACATGTCACAAGTATGTAATCTACAGGTTTAAACAATATTTATGAGAATAGGGGTCTCATACTCATATGAGAATTGCTAAGAAACATTGATGCCTCAACACATTAGTTGTAGTTTCATCCATTAGTCCATAGATACATTGTTCATTTATTTACAAGTAAAAACATGATATGAGCCAAACATAGCCACTATCATAATACATGTTCATAACCAACATAATAGCAATAGAAATAAAAAGGAAACAACAACCATATAATCCACATATAAACCAGTATAATACTCATGAATTAACAAGGAGAAATAACCTCATATTAATGATGCAAAGGCCAGTCAGTTCTAGGACTTCCACAAAGCACCCGACTATAGACATGGTTGAGCCAAATCTGTCTTCATCCAGTCACTCCCATGCCATATTCCAAGCATGAATGTGAGATCTCATAAAACACATCAATCAAAACCATCCAGGGCTTCCAAAGGCCAAACAACCTCAACCCATCAAACAATGATTCCACCTCACATTGGACATCACAAAACCATCATCAAATCGATCTCTACCTAAGCCTTCCAAGACTCCAGAGCATTTGTTCCTACCAAGTGTAGGTTTTAACCCCGTACAGAAATTACCTGGCCCCCAAAGACAAATTTTCCTTTCCCCAAAAAAATCACAAGAAAAAAAAATTTAAAAAAAAAAACAAAAATTGGGCCCCGAGAGCAATAACACATAAAAACACATATGCACAGAGATTTTCCCCCTGATCCCAAAACCAGAGACTAACGCAGCTTGATTTTTCATTATATCCTTCAATGTTACAATACATATTTACTACATGCCGAAGCATCCTACCATGTGCTGAAAAACATCGAAATCCAATAACCATGGGATCGAAAACCATCGCGTCCCAAAAAACATGTGCGAAAATCATGCACAAAACCATAGGTGGGTCCGCCCAACCTAACATAGGGTCCAAAACCAAAATTTTTCGGGGCACTGCCCTGGACCCCATAAAGTGGGGTTACGGGTACCCCTCAAACCCCTTGTTAACTATGTGGAAAGAATATAACACAACCTAACACCAAGGCTTCCAGGACTAGTAACTCAACCCACATCTTCTGCTGAGATTCCAGAGCATTTGTCCAACCAAGGTTTCTAGAACTAGTAACTCAACCAACCAAGGGATTCCATAGCATTTTTCCAACCAAGGCTTCTAGGACTAGTAACTCAATCCAAGCTGTTATAGGGCTTCTAGGAACTAGTAACTCCACCCAAGCTAAAGTAAACATGAGAACCAACTAGAAAAACAAAGAAATGAACCCACAACACCATGGTTATCCCAGAAATGGCAAGGCTAGGCAAATCCACTGTCAATCTAGGAAATCATCCATGCCAATGACATATAATGACCAATAATTCACATGCATATGCCATGCATGCCAAAATTAGTGAGGAACAAATACATGAAACTTGGTACCCTCAAGAAAAACCTATTGTAGCTGTTGATCCTGATGTCCTCTTGCACTTTCCTGCTCTTCCTTTTCCTTCTTTCTCCAAAACTCAAACTATTCCACACTCCTCTACGAGTGCTACAAGAAAAATCTGAGTGTCCAAGAGTATGAGAGAGAGAGAATAGAGAGAGTTCCAAAAGTGAACTGACAAAAGCCTGTGTACTGATCCACATAAGCCTTTTTCTTAATGAGGCCTCTATTTTCTTCATTTTCCATTATTTTGCTTCATTTTCCTCCCCACATGCAACCTGTGACCTTTCACCTCCCTTTTCTCCTAATTTCCATTATTTTCATAAATAAATGTGTCAAAAAGTCACTTTGCATTTCCAAAGCCTTTTCCATTGTTTTTGCCAATTTCCTTAGCCATTAACCAATTAGAAGTGATCCCCATCACTATGCTTTTGCCCAACATTCAACTTGGAATAAATGTCCAATCAATCGTGGTTATTATTTTTCCTTTATTAACTTTTATTACATGGAATTTTCACTAAGGTTGCTACATTAATGATAAAAATTTTGATGAGATAGTCCGTTTTTATCATTTTCATTGTGTTTTTAAATATATAAATAATTTTAGAATTTTGAAACACTTCAAAATACTTAACATATACAAATTTAAATATTTAAATTTATCATTATCACGAGAGGCATACTTATTTCAAAATCATGGCTTTAGAAAATATGTTCTTTAAAAATAAATATAATATGAATGGTAAAAATTTAATATTAGTGGAATATTCTTCCTTGTCGTTTAACTATAAGGGCTAAATCTAAATTAACATTAATTTATAGCATTTTCACTCTTTGATTTGATTTCAATGACACATATGTATGTTAATGTGGCTAAGGAACCATTTCAATTCACCAGATGGCTATGATTACAAGAATCATTTCAATATCACGATAATATGGATTATCATCCAAACCATTATTTGTACCGATTTATTAAAAAGGAGTATTATACCCATATGATAATCATGTTGTTTCCACAGACTTACTTGGGATGCAAGTTTTCAACATCTTAGAGTGAGAACCTAGGCTTGTTGTCTCGAAGTTCTCTACCTCTTGAAATCAAATTAGTTAGACAATTCATAACAACTAAACTTAGATCATATTTTTTGGTTTGGACATTAGACAAAATTGTGTTGTGGATATGTCAATTATGTGTCCATTTTATAAAATGATTTATTACCTGTATGGAACTTTTTCTACTTTACAAACATCATATTCTAGTTTCTTTCTATTTATATCTATTTAGAGTGCATAATCCCATCAATATTATCCATGGGGTCAAAGAAACCCGATAAAAGTGATCCTCTTCTCTTCTTCTAATATTCAACCATAATGAAGCCAAAGTTCAAGGTATATTTCATTTGGCCTCTATGAACCACTATATGGTTGTGACATTCAAAATAAAGTTTCATACATGACGAGAGTTATTGCTATGCTTAAGAAAACAAGTAAAGCATTAATGGGTATGGATGCATGCAATCATCTCAATCTTATTTCTTTATTATATGCTATTCTTTTATCATTATCATATGCATGTAGGGCTTCGTGTTCACAAAGTCTAATGTGGAATTGGTTGGTGTTAATAGGAAGAGCTTAAATTTTATTTAGGAACATTGTTTTGGGATTAAGTTTCCTTCACTATTATAAAGGGATCATTTTCCATTTTCTATATACCAATCAATTTATGAAAATGATACTCATATATCAGTCACATTTATTAATGTGAATGCGTAGAAATACATGCAAAAAAACTTATTTCTTGAACCAACGGGTTGCTTAGCTCTAAGGTCAATAAACAAATGGAAAATCACCTTTGATAACATGTACACATTTCACCTTTTCCATACGTATGCTTGTTGAGTAGTATTCTCTCATCCTAGTCCTATATGAATGAGCATGGTGGATGGAAGAAATAATGATTCCCACCAAAGTGACGACTAAAGATATGATTGCTCTCTAGTATTTTGAAGCTCACCATAAAGTGAAGTAGCAAGAAAATATAGGATGGATATCTAATATTCCTAAACTTGTCAATTAAATTTTTTATTCTATGTAAATTTTAATTATTTTTTATGCATATATCTTGTGAATATGATCAAAGATATAGATTGAATTCAAATTATTCTTTTATTTCATTTTATTATTATTTTTTAACTAAATGAGAATTGATTAGTGGAATTTTGAGGTCTAAAATGGACATCCTAAGTGTTAGGATATTCCGACACATAGGAAATAGTTAAGTTCAACTTGGTATAGTATAGAGTAAAGTGTGTTTCTTTACCGTTGTACATTTTGTAACTTACAATCCGACGGTCACGATATGTAGTGATCCGACGGTTCATTCTCTCCTCGGTATTACCGACACTTGATCCGTGGCTTGACACCCGATTGGTCCATGAATTCTATTTAAAGCGCATGGAGGGTCATTTGTAGGTTAACCGTGCATGAGAGAAGCTTAAGTAAATTTTCATTCTTTTATTAATAAATTGCCTGTAGTAGCCACGCTGGCGCAGGCCGTGGACTGTTTCCCTCTCTGAGGGTTTTAACCACGTCAAAATACTGGTGTATTGATCTGTGATCTATTTGTGAGCGGTGTCCTTCTGGTGTTCTTTCTGAGGAACTTACCCTGTAATTCCTACATGGTATCAGAGCTATTTGAGGGCCGCGTCCGTTGGTGATCCAAATCTGAAGCCGGTAGAACTGCATGCGGCTGTCGTTTCCTAGATCTACTGTTTCTGACTGGTTTCGGGCCGAGAGGACTGCTCTGTTGTGTTCGGAGCATCTGTTCCAGTGAGGAACCCCTTTCGTTTCACGCGAAAAGGTTTCCGGTAGCCCTATCTGCGTCATTTTTAAGATCTGGAGGTATACAGTCTTTATTTGCAGTTTACTGTTATTTTCTCTCTGCTTATTTCGGTTTCGGTTTATTTAGTTTTTTTTAAACCGGATCTATACCTTTCATTTCTGCGTATGCTCTTTGCCCTGCGACTCTGTGCGATCTGGGCAAATCAGAAACAGAAAGGAAGTTTTTTTTTCTCTCATGCGTATGCCCTTTTCCCTGCACCTTAGTGTGATCTTGGAAAATCAGAAACATTGAGAAAAATATCTAGTTT
>APFE031684313.1:176221-198898 GCA_000404065.3 Pinus taeda
AGTAATTTGATGAGAAAAAAAAAATTAAAAAATCAGAATTATAACACATTTTGAAACTAACATTTAATGTAGGTGTGCATAAAAAATTCAAGAGAAAATGCTTATTATTTCTGCCTAGACAAAGATAATGCAATCATGAACTATCTTGCTATAGATATTGCAAAAATACATGAACCACCACCATGCCAAAAGGTTTTAAAAGTCAAAAGGCTCACATTATAGATATAATTTCCCATTGTCACCCATAATAAGCATAAAAGTTATTCAACCAATTGCCTTCTTAAATAGCACGTTATATGAATAAGTAAAATTGTTATATAACATACAATATGACAACAACACTATTACATTCAATCCAATTACAACATAGCAATACTAGTAAATTAGTAGATAAATTAAACTAAGCTGCACAAAAAGCTAGCTATACCAACTTAGCTATACCAACTTATTCAACGTGGCTTAGTGTTTATCTTTATACCAAGAAAAACCATGCATGACAAACTAATTAATTGGGGAACACTAGCCATATTGGAATAATTTTAAGTAATTCAGATTCTTAACACAAATACGCTTCTGCGCAAGTCCAATGTTATCTTTATTATAATAGCAGGGGCATTACTACTAAAATACACCTCAATTTGAATATTTGAGGACGAAGGCTTTGATAACATCTTCACTGTGTTGGCCAGAGACACGGATGCATGCCTCCCTTACCTGGACTGCCTTCTGTTGCATTAAAAATGCTTCATTTTCATCCCCCATTAAAAGATGGAAATTTTTAAACATTCCTGCGCCAATTCCAGATTTAGGATGTCCCAGGCACAGTGTTTTGAATCATACTTACCAAGTTCAGTGACCAAGTTCAAATTCGAATTCGATATGATCCGATGAAAATTCGAATGAAAAAATTTTAATTCAGAAAAATTCAATAGTTTACATCTTAAAGTCTTATATATACTTTATTTTTTCTAACAATAGGATATTCTAATTATTTTATTTCTATTTCATTTTCAATTTCGAATACTTTATAGTAATTCTATAATATAACAATTTTAGAGATGCAATTCACTTTTAAAAAAACACCCCACCAACTTTTTCCTAGAGAACTTAAATCTAAAAACTAAAAAATATAGCATGGCTCTCTACCTATTATCTAATAAATAAATCCTGTTTAAAAAATCACCATTTTAAACTTATTTATGTAACATTTGTCAAAATAGAAATATATTTAAAAATTAGTAATTATCTACTTTCACCCTTTCTTTATTTTTCTTTCTTTCTTGACTTTCTACTTTCCAAAGCTAGAGTAAACTTGAAAAATATAAACTTTCCAATTGCATAATTGTTTCTTTCTTTTTTTTTGTTTTTATTTTCTTTCTTTTTATTTGTAACTTTTCTAAATACATAAGTTTATCATTATCTATGTGTTAAGAGTTTAACATTATGTGCCCACAAATCTTGAGCTGAGTGATCTAAATATATCTACGAGATTCATCTCTCTTCATAAAATTGAAGGAAATAGCCATTGGCAGTCCACTCATAGGGTTGCTGAGAGAATTTGCTTCAAGCCCAATTTTTGCCTCGGGTGGCACACTCCACCAGCAAAATATCTAGACTCATACCCAACAACATAAACAGTAACAAGGTAATCAACTTAACCAGCTAAATGACCAAATTTTGATAGTTGATGAGATCCAAAGCTAGCACCCTCACCCTGTATTTGTTCCCTCAAGGGAGAAGATATTTCTTCTTGCATTAAATTATATGTCAAGGCCCTATCAAATCGTTCATGCACCAATGAGGCAGGCTCCAAGGGTTCATGCACCTCTCAGATATGCGGCAGGTCGTTGGCCTAGTAGTTGTTAAACCAGTGGAGGATTGATCCACTTTAAGATTTCATTTACCTTCCGTCCATGGTGAATAACCTCCTAACTCCTTAAAATATAGGTTCCATAACTTCCGTTTTCACTGTAACAACTGTGATTACCTATAACTTATGCCGAGCAGGAAGGAGCCAGGTTTCAAAGTTGTTCCGAAAATTCTGCCACGACCAAATGCACCAGACCAAGTGAGGGGAGGGGATACCTTTGTAACTTCCGCCTTCTGAACCCACCATTGGATCTGTGTATAGCTCAGGGCCATATATCTTAGGGTTCATACAAGCTCCCAGGCAGAGTGTGTCTGATCGCCGATAGCAGGATTAACTAGAATGTTTGGGGTTGAACTCTGAGGTTTAAATTATTTACTTAATATTTGAATGGTGGTGGATTAAATTACCGCAGATATCCATTACATATCTGCAAGATGAAATTACCATAGATATCCATTACATTGTATGAACATTATTAATTCACATAACGACGAAAACATAAGAATCGAGATCATACATTATAAATTTTATATTGAGTTTATAATACATGCTAGGGGGAAAAGAAAATATGGAGTATTAAACCTGGTAATCTGCAATTTCACCATTTTTTAAGTTAATTAGTCAATAAATAAAATATTTACCATAAGAGTATGTTATAAGTGGTATCTCGAATCGAATTTTATCGAACCAAATTTTATCGAGCTATTCGTGGTTCGAATTGAGTTAGCGAATTTCTGAATTTTTGAGTATGTTACAAGTGGTATCCCGAATCGAATTTTATCGAACTGAATTTTATCAAACTATCAGTGGTTCGAATCGAATTAGGGAATTTCCGAATTTTTTTCGCTGATACAGACGAATTTGGTAACTATGCTTTGAATGACCTCCATAATTTTGTGCCAAGAAGGAAAGAAGCCATTCCACATGGCGGAAAGGAAGTTTTGGGACTTTGTTGCTACTACTGGATATGGACATACAAACAATGCATGAATCCAGAGCCTCTCTTCTTCAGTTTTTAACACGTGGTAACTCCGGATGATCTCATATGCCTCTACAGAAAGGATCAAGTACTCTGCGCCTACCTGAATATCCACATCGAAGAGCTGTCGACGACACCTTGCAGAAATCAATTGGAAAACACCTTGCAAAAATAAATTCATAAAATATTTGGGTAATTAAAAGAGTGATGTCTTGAAAGAGTGTTCTAGAATGCATCTCCTGTGTTGGGTATTTTTGAAATGGAATGGGAAAATACCAAAATCAGAAAAATAAAACACAGAGTCAATGCTCTTTTTTCTTTACACCAGGATCTTTTTGCACAGAGGAGTCTTAAAAAAAATTACAGAGCACAGAGTATTCCACCACCATAAAATGATTTCTATTCATTAAACAAAACACTTACATATTCACCATCCTTTTACTCAGAAGGATTCACCAAAACATTTTCACAAAACTTACTCTGGCTCCTATGAAATTTTACACCACTGTGTGTAAATATTTCATTTACATTCCACTGCGTGTGAAAACAAATTACAGAGTTTTACACATTTACCTTTTCACTGCTGTGTGAAACAATTCATGGTTTTCAACAAAACTATCCACTGGTTTTCTTCATTTACTTTCTCCTTCTACTCCTGCACTGCTGTGCAATTTTTACTTCTTACATTACAAGCAAAATTACTCTGCTGCATAAAACCCCTTTTACATTACAAACCCAAAAATATTCTCACACACTCCTGTGTGTTCTCTGGTTTTCATTTGTTCGCAATACAATCCCCTGGTTTGCTGCGGACCCTTGTTTCTTTTTACCGTGTGCGATTACACATCTTCATTTTCTGGTGCTGCGGACCCCGTTTCTTTTTCTTCATGTGCCATTACATAACACACGCACAATCCAATCCCCGTGTGCTTTTTCACATAACTAAGAAAAATGGGGTCAACGTTTTTTTTTTTTTTTTAAACATATATTAAAAAAAATAAAATAAAACTTACGTTATATTTCACCCATACTCCTATTAACTCGCCGTAAGAAACATTAAAGATTTTACCAAAAAAAATGTCAGCCATTTAACATAAGGTATGGGATGGTCCACGCTTCATTAATTTTTAACAGGCCCCCGTACGTACTTTGGACAGTGTAAACGGCGGAGACTTTTCCTTTGAATCGGACGGCGGAGAGGATGCTGATTAATCGGACTCATATCGGGCGGGGTGAGAAGACCGAAAGTTACCTTCCGATGGATGTCAGTGGATGACGTCACGGCGATCCACATGTCAGCACCAAAACGCATCGGAGCTCGTTGCACGGAAACAGCTTTAGGCCGAAAGGTGGTGCGATGAGGTTGCAGGCGGTTTATGGTTTGCTTCGGTGGTTTTCTGCGTGCGTTGACTGCTGACCCACGCAGTGAAATTATAATTTCAACATCCTGCACATGCACATGAAGCCGCAGTTCTTGAACCTAGCTTGGCGTTGTGGTAAGGGAACTAGGACATCAAAGTAAGGAATGGTAATCTCTTCTCCTCTCTCGATAGGCTTGGACACATGAATAAACATGGCGCTTCCCACTTCCAGCCAGCTCGAGTTCGGCAAGCAGGAATGGTTAATAAAAGACAACAGTAGGCACAAACCATTAAAACAGTCTTGCTGACAGAGGTTGACTTCATAGATTCTTGATTTTGAAGTAAATATCTGTACAGCTCCACCAAATGTGTTCAGGCCTATAATATCCCGAATGCGGTTAACATCCACCAACAAATTTTCATTTTGTTCTTCTGGACTTTCCATTTTAAACAAATCAACAGTTAGACATCTAGGCTGCAAGACATAGGGGAATCATGTAAACTATACACTTGGTAGAGAAATATTTGTGATTTCCTGACAGCACAAACGACCGCAGACAAGAGATCTTCTCAAGTCACAATAGTAACGTTAATGCACCTGTTGTCGAAATGGAACACGTTGGCAAAGGCCCTCTCATAAACAACTGTGACAGTGTTTCTTACCAGCAACATCTTCCCGGTATTTATTTTTCAGGTGGCGTAGAGTCCTCTTCCATGGCCGTCTTCGGTCATCTTGATCTCCACAGAGCGCACGAAATCAGCCACTTCTTGAGGAGTAGATCCACATCCGCGTAGATAGTCTGAAATGTCATACTTGCCATTGAAGCTCTGGGCCTAGAAGGTCTTTGCCTGGCCTAGCGCCACTTTTATTTCCCTCTTCCCGGAACGGGTCTTGTCTGCTTTCTTCAAACACTCCCATATCGCCCCATAATGCTGCAACCCGAGAAGAGCCCAACCTTTCCTATATAGCGTTTTGAGATGCTTGGGATCAATCTGAAGGGCGTTGTCTGAATCCTTCAACGTCGATTTGAATTCTTTTATCTACAACCACGTCTCTACCCTATTGGAATACGCAAGTAGAAGGCCATTGAAGATGCTATTATTAGCATTGGAGGAGCTCACTTTGAGCTAAATCATAGTGGCGTCAATGCATCTCATATAATACTCAGCCGCTGCTTCCCAGTTTTGTTCTATGAAGCACCTCTTACCTTATTTTCCCACGTCCTCCACATCTTTGTCTGCTTACCCTTCTCAATGTTGGTGGGGTTGTCTACGCGGATAATAAGGCCATCGTCGGCAATGACTTTAAAATAGGGCTTCTTGACGGCCACCTTGGCACCCTTGGGGTAAATCTTCTTGATGTCCGCCTCTGAAAGAGTGGTGTTGTAGATTTCCAACCTGATGGCTAGTTCATTATTGTCTTCAAGCAATGTCACAATACTGTATATCTTGTGGGCATCTATGCACAACATCCTGTAAACCGTCGGCCTCAGTGGACTACCCCGACCTTCAACGCGTTGAAGAAAATGGGGTTTAGCTTTTCCAATAGAGCCAAACAAGTTGTGCCACCATTGCTAATTAGATGAGTGATGGATGCACGTATTTGGAAAGTGCCTTCTATTGGGGACCTCAACGCCTAGCTGTTATGCAACCAGCTTACAAAATAGAAGAAAAGATAGATCAATGCCTTCAAAATTAGCCTCTTCGAGGGGGAAACCTCCTTTATATTACACAAATGAAAAATTGGATGATACAAATGACAAAACCTCATTTCTATATATAGGAGTCTAGCGGGTCACAATGTAATCAAAGCCAACATAACAATAATAATATAAGGGCACAATAATAACAATATTGGGCTTCTATGGGGCACAATAATAACAATATGGGGACAATAGGGGCACAACAATAACAATAAGGGCTACAATGACAAAAGTAATGGGAGAATCACTAGTATTATACGGACATAACATGCCCCTCTCCTTCAAAAAATTGTTGTCCTCAATGCTTGAGTAGTTATGGATGCTTCTGTATAAAATTCTCACCCTCCCTTGTGGAATCTTGAGTAGGTAATTTCTTCCACTTGATGAGATACTCTGAAATTCATCAATTTCGTAGCTATCAAGTTCTTGTTTCCGTGACTGCTTCAGATTCCAATATTATTTTTCCTTCCTCGTCAAGTTCTGGAAATATTGTTTGAACTGGGAGTTTGTCACCTATAACCTTCTTTAAGCATGAAACAAGGAAAACTTGGTGCACTCGGGAAGCTGTAGGAAGCTCCAATTTGTATGACATAATACCAATCTTTTGCAACACCTTATACGGACCATAATACTTTGGTGATAATTTATTATCCTTATTATCTTGCTTGAGGGACATTTTTTTATATGGTTGTAGCTGTAGGAATATCCAGTCACCTACATCAAAACTTCTTTCACTGTGATGTTCATCTATCTATTGTTTCATTCTATTCTGTGCCAAAGTGAGGTTATCTTTTAAGAGTTGAAGAACCTGTTGTTGATGATCGATGTGATCTTCCAATGCTTGAACCTTAGAATTTTCTCTTAAATATGATGTGATGGAAGGTGGATGATATCCATAAAGTGCCATAAATGGGGTCATTTTTGTTGTAGTATGGAAGGAAGTGTTATACCACCTTTTAGCCAGAGGTAACCATTTGACCCATTGTGTTTGTTTATCAGATACAAAGCAACAAAGATATCCTTCCAAATATTTGTTTACTATCTCAGTTTGCCCATTAGATTGAGGATGATAAGATGAGCTATGAGCTAACTGAGTACCAAGACAAGAAAATAATTTTGTCTAAAAATTTCCAGTGAAAATGGAATCTTTGTCGCTTACAATAATATTTGGGTTTCCATGTATCTTTTGAATTGTTTCCATAAATGCAGTAGAAACTGTACTTGCTTTTAATGGATGTGATAATGCACAAAAGTGTGCATACTTGGTAAGTCTATCAACTACCACCATGATGAAACTCTTTCTTTCGTACATGGGTAAACCTGTGATAAAATCCAATGAAACCTCCTCCCAACATTGGCTTGGAATGGATAAGGGTTGTAATAGACCCAGGGTCTTAATTGTTTCAACTTTATTTTGTTGGAAAACCAAACATTCCGCCACAAAATTTTGAATATTAGAATTAAGGCCATCTCAAAAAAATTCTTTCTTAACCTTGTGGTAGGTTTTTAAAAATCCTGATTGCCCTCCTAAGGGAGAGGTGTTCAAGTCCATAAGAATATTTTGTTTGAGCTATGAATTCTTACATAGGTATAAGCGATCTTTGTACCATAACGAATCATTTTTCCAGCTAAATGTATCAGATGTACTGGGATCTTGTTGTAACTTTTGAATAAGTGTCCAAACTTCTTCATCATTCTTCCATTCATACCTTGCTTCATTTATCCAATCTGGTTGGATAATAGAAATGGCACAAAGCAATGCTTCCACATCCTCATCCTTTCTTGAGAGTGCATCGGCCACAACATTTTGCTTCCATTTTTTGTAGAGGATTTCAAAGTCATAACCCAACATCTTTGTGATCCATTTTTGATGCTCTTCTAAAGATAATATTTGTTCTAAAAAGTATTTAAGACTATCATGATCTGTTTTTACCTTGAAGTGTATTCCCATTTGGTAGGGTCTCCATTTCTTAAGCGCATGTAGTATTGCCAACATTTCCTTCTCATAAATCACTTTGTGTAAATACTTTCCTTTGATTGGATGACTTTCGAAAGAAATGGGTCTTTCTTCTTGCATTAAAAAAACACCTATTCCATTTCTTGAGGCATCACATTCCACAATAAAGGCTTTTGTGAAGTCCAGCGTAGCTAAGACAAATGCTTGGCACATTGCCTTTTTAAGATGTTCAAAGGCTTTCGTCGCTTCTGGAATCCATGAAAATGCACCTTTCTTCAATAATGTTGTTAGAGGTGCTGCGATTCTCTCATAATTCCTAACTAACTTGTGATAATACCTTGTCAACTCGAGAAGTTCGCGTAAATGGTTTATGGATGTGGTGATTTTCCATTCCTTAATGACTTTAATTTTTCTAGGGTCTACCTTAACACCTTCATGAGATACAATATGACCTAGATATTCCACCTCTTGTACTCCAAAGAAACATTTAGAGCTTTTTGCATATAATTGTTTCTCCTCCAATATTTTGAGAACCTTGTCAACATGTTGAACATGATCCTTCCCAGACTTGTTGTAGATTAGTATATCATCAAAAAATACTAACACAACTTTTCTAAGGAAGGGTTTGAAAATGGAATTCATCAAACCTTGAAATGTAGAAGGTGCATTGGTAGGGCCAAAATGCATGACCAAAAATTCATAATGACCCTCATGAGTTCTAAATGTTGTTTCCGAAATGTCTTCAATCCTCATTCTGATTTGATGATATCCTGAATGAAGATCCAACTTGGTGAAGTAAATTGATCCATGCAATTCATCCATGACATGAATGGGAAATTTATCTTTAATAGTGAGCTTGGTGAGCTCCCTATAATCCGAACACATGTGCCATGGCCCATCCTCCTTGTGCACCAATACTACTGGAGCAGAGAAAGAACTTTGACTAGGTTGAATTATACCAGCCTCTAGCATTTCTGTAACCATACGTTCAATTTCACTATTTTGGGCATAGGGATATCTATAAGGCCTAATGTTTGGAGGAACACTTCCTAGAATTAAATGAATAGCATGATCATGATCACGAATAGGTGGGAGGCCTTTGGGAGTATCAAGTACCTTGGAATGATTGTCCAAGGCTTTTTTGAGATTTGGAGAAATAGATGATTTCGATGTGGGAAATTTTAGCGAACATAATTGTGCAATCATGCCTTGTTGTTTTTTCTTTAGAAGCTTTGTCATTCCGTTAGAGATGATTGTATTTCACGGTTTCCTTGTGATACCCCTTAATTCAACTTCCTTTCCTTTAGAAGAAAATTTCATGAAAAGTTCTTGAAATTAAAAGCTATTGTACCCAAGGATTGTAACCATTGGACTCTTAGTGCAACATCAACACCACCCATTGGAATGGAAAGCATTGGGCTATTCAATACATATTCTCCCATGGATAGCTTGATATTATGGCACTTTCTAGAGCAATTTATGGTTCCTCCAATTGCAACCATCATTTGACATTCTGGTGTTGGATATAGGAAGCAATTCAATTCCTTAGCTATCTTACAATGAATAAAATTATGGGTACTGCCCGAATCAATCAACACTATTACCTTTTTCTTCTTGATATGTCCTTCTATATTGATAGTTTAAGGAGTGGTAATTCGGCCAATGCATTACAAGATATGATCGGATTCATTTCTTCTTCTCTAGGGTTTGTTCCTGGTGTATATCCTCTTCTTTTGACTTTTGTTGTTCCTTTTATTCCTCCTCTTCACAATCTATGTAAAATAATTTCTTCTCAGCACACTTATGGCCTTTAGTGTATTTACTATCACAACTGTAACAAAGCCTTTTTGCTCTTTTTTCTTCCAATTGTTGTGGTGTCAACCTTGTAGTTTGTGGAAGGCTAGGAGAAACAACACTTCCATATTTATAGTTATGAGTGGTAGACTTCCTTATTGACATAATTTTTCATTCCATTTTTCTTTCCAACCTGAATGCCTTCTCCAGTGAATCAGGTTCCCAAAGGTGAACCTCATGTTCGATGTTATCATTTAAAGTCCCTATGAACACATCAATCCTATGCTCCTCTAGAATATCTTTTACCCTTATATTCAATTTTTGGAAGTCCTCAGTGTGCTTCATCATTGAACCCTTTTGTTTGAGATTTATCAATTGGCTAAAAAAGGTGTTGCTTTTTGTATCCTCATAATGTGCTATCATTTCTTCTGTAAAAATTGCCCAAGTGACAATTTGTTTATGAGAGCAAAGTCACTAATACCATACAAACTGATTTGGTTCCAAATATAAAGTTGCAATGCATACCTTTAGTGTGTCTTGCACATTATGGAGATTGAAATATTGTTCCATCTGTAGTATCCATGTTATGGGATCCTTGTCATCAAACTTCCTTATATCGATCTTTGGAATGTGGTGGGTCTTTGTTCCAACGTTAGAGTCTATGAAATCATGATTAACATTTCTTTTGTTCTCATCATGAGTTTCCTCTACTACCTTTCGCCATTAAGAAGTCTTTCTTTTAGAAACTTTTTCAAACCTTCCATGTCTTTCTTCAAATTTTCAATATTGTCATTCTTCGAATCATGATTAACATTTCTTTTGTTCTCAGTATGACTTTTCTCCACTACCTTTTTTCAATTAGGAATCCTTTCTTGTAGCAACTTTGTTAAACCTTCCTTCCAACCTTCCATGTCTTTCTTCCAATCTTCAATGTTGTCTTTCATACCATCTATCTTAGTTTCCATGTCTTTCTTTAAACCATCCATCTTAGCTTCTGTTACTTTTTGTGAGAGTGAAATTTGTTGCACTTAGTCTCGTAATTTAGATATATCATGTTGCATTTCTTCCTCTTCTTCATGAGTCATGCTAGAGATTTCAGGTTGCTTACTAAGTGTTTCCATTTTCTTTCTTCGGGGCATCAATTAATGATAATAATTCTTCACTATGCCCTTTGAATTCCTTCAAACTAATTTTTCAAACCAAACTTATGCAAAATAAAAAATAAATAAATAAACTACAGACATTTTTTTCACTTTGTAGGAGCTTGATATTGAATCTGTTGTATCTCTGTAATTCCGGATCTCCAAGGTCTGAAATTGCGTTGTGCAGTGACCCTCTAAGTCGTCTTTCTAACCCCACAAGTTTGATCAAGATTGGATTGTCCAAGGAATAATTATGCCAAATCTCCCACTATGACCTGATTAGAAACTAGTTCAGTAGAGCAAACTTGTACGAAGTGCCACGTGTCACTTTTTCAACCTTACGACCTGAAACCGATACAAATAAAACTACCAGCCATCCTCTTTCTATAACTTCTTACGAAATTTCAATCTGATGCTAAAAAAACATTATGAAGATTTTCCCTAGATCACCTGTTTTAGATATAATTCAGGATCCTGAAAAAACCCTAAATTCCTTGGATCATATCTCCGAAAATATAGCGAGAAAAGATCTGAAATTAGGACTCGAGGTTTAGAGAGATTTCATCTCAAATGGGTTTTTTTTTAGCTTCTGAAATGTCCCAAAAAAAAAAAAAATTTATTGCAAAAATGTCACGATGACTTGTTTGAAGTAGTGAAATCCTAGAATCCAAAGCTCTGATACCAAATGTTATGCAACCAACTAACAAAATAGAACAAAAGATAGATCAACGCCTTCAAAATCAACCTATTCGAGGGGGGAACCTACTTTACATTACACAAATGAACAATTGGCTGATACAAATGACAAAAGCTCCTTTCTATATGTAGGAGTCTAACGGGTCACAATATAATCAAAGCCGACATAACAACAAGAATATAAGGGAACAACAATAACAATACTGGGCTTCTATGGGGCAACATAATAACAATATGGGGACAATAGGGGCACAACAATAACAATAAGGGCTACAATGACAATAGTAATGGGGGAATCACTAGTATTATAGGGACCTACCATCGACCGAACTCATCATGGAATTGGAGGAGTGCTCGCTTATCAAATATTGTTTCTTTTCTTTAGTGACATCCTTAATCCTAGGTGACTTTGGATCTTCTACAATTAATCCTAATGTTAAAGATGTGGCTTTATAGTTAACTGCAATAGTAGTAAGGGTTGAAGATTCAATGGATTCATTGGTATAAATTCCTTGACTTGATTGAAAAAACTAATTCAATTTTGGTCGTTGAATTTCTTGACATATTGTAATATTTGGATTTGGATTCAATTGAGCAGGTAATTGATTTATCTTAGTTGGTTGATTGATTTTTTGTATATGTGGTGAATGGGTCAATTGTTAGTGTGGCAAGTTCTGATATGGTCTATTGTGGCAAGTTCTAATATGGTCAATTGAATTGTTGTGTAGAAAAAGATTATGGAATAGAATAAAGTTGTTGGTCGTAAGCAAGTGAAGGATTTGGAATAGATGGGTGCCAAGGTTGTGGATTATTGGAAAATTGAGTAGAAGAAAATTGTTATCTTTGTTTAATTTGAGGATTATATCAAGGTTGATTAAAAGATTAAGGATCTTAATTTATTCGAGGAAATGGTAGTTAAAATTATTAAATACATCGCGGATTAATAAAATCAACTTGTTCAACATGTTGATATCTATTTGGTATACTTCTTTCAAACCTGGTAGTTGTGGGTAGTTATTGACATTATTATTTTAAGAAAAAATGTTGCAGACTTCTATTGTAACTAACAAACACTCATTCCTAGGATGTTTCTTGGTGCAGAGGATAAAATATAGCCAAATCTTTTTCGTCGTCTTATTGTTTCTTCTTTATTTGTAAAGCATATAACTACACAAAGAATGAATTCAAGATATCAGTTTTCATATTTTCCAATAAATTTCCAATCTTATTTTTTGTTACTCTCAAACTATTCTGCCTCGTCCTAACCCCATAAATCATCTTAAAGTGGTGTATTTTAAAGTTGAAGGAAACTACCTTAACTTTTGAGAGTTTGTATTATAATCATAAGTTTTACATAGAACTTCAAATTTGAATAGGAAAGTTTTGTAGGTAATCCATAGAATACTGGAAGAATAGAGGGGTTAATATTCTTCAATTTGGCATCATCTTTACTTTTCATTATAGGAAAAGGAGATTCTTACTAGATTCTCCTTCATCTCTTTTATTTCCTTTTCTATTGCTTTTTTCATATTCCTCTTTTATTTTTAATCCCAAAAAACTATATTTTGGAGGTTCATTAATGATTGCTTGTTCTTCTTCTTTAGAAAGAAGCATATTCTTTCTTTTCTTCTTTCCTTGAAATTGTGTCTCCCTGGAAAAATGACACTTTTCCTTTTCTATTTTCTTTCTCATAATCACCCATATTGAAATAAATGGACTCTAATTCATAACTAATAGGTTCATATTCCTCTTTTATTTTTAATCCATAAAAATTATATATAGAGGTTCTAGTTTCTTTCTTTTCTTTTTTCCTTGAAATTGTATGACACTTTTCCTTTTCTATTTTCTTTCTCATAATCACCCATATTGAAATAAATGGACTCTAATTCATAACTAATAGGTTCATATTCCTCTTTTATTTTTAATCCATAAAGATTATATATAGAGGTTCTAGTTTCTTTCTTTTCTTTTTTCCTTGAAATTGTGTTTCCCTGGAAACAAGACACCAAAAAGGGATGGGATTCTACAACATTCTCGTATAAACCTTACTTTAATATCAATTTGGGATTGTTTTCATTACAAAGCACCCAACAAAATATATGAATTTTGGTATTTATGCATTACCTAGCACAACAAGAAAGTGAGGAAATTAATTATAGATTTTTTACAAAGAGTTAAAATTAATTACAAGAAACACTATACAAATCATTGTAGCTGAAATTCTAAATTAATTATGATTTCACAACAAAAACAAGACAAAACAAAATTAACTATAGCAATACTAACTAATAAATAAATGAAACTAACTATCAACAGAATTAACAAAGAAAAATAATATTAGCGAAATTAACTATTCTATTGTGTTGGAGAAAAATAAATCCAAATAAAATTGCTACAACAAGAAAATACAACTAATTAAGCTTAAAAATGTAAAGAACATATAACATAGTATTTTGGTGAAAAGGAAATGATTTGAAACTAAAATGTATACAAATGATTTTTCGCACTAAGAAAATGGATGAAATATGTTCAAAATGTAAGATGAGTAAATTTGTGCAATGGAAACTATATGTAGTAAAAGAAATTAAATTACAAGGAAATGTGGAAATGTATACAAGGAAGAAAATAACCACCATGATTATAGAGCGACCCTTTCTTTACAGTGTACTGATTGGTTGCAATGTATTATACACTCACAAGAATAGAAAACAATTGAGTTCTATTAAAGAATATGCTAATAACAAAATGAAAAACATTTAACCCAGTTTGGTTCTCATAGTTTATATAAAAATAAAATAAAATAAAATCTAACAAACACAACTATTGCTACTTCCACTGGTTCTTTCGAAGAATAATGGACACAATTTTTTTTATTTATAGTAGTTAGATGTATCAAAACTTATCACTCATCCAAAATAGAAAGTTCTAACTTAACTACTTTTCCTAATTTTCCCTTCACATCCTATTTTCAAGCTTCATGTGTTCCATAGCCTCAAGTGGGTTGAGACAAAATAGCAAGGTTGAGCTAACAAGAAAAAGTAGTAATAGTAATAAAATTAAATATTTACGAAAGGAAAATTGCATTTATAGATAAAATTTTCAATATCAATGGTCTAGTTTCTTGAAAATGCTTTTGGCTATAAAAAAATATTTATAATATCATTGTACAACTTTTTACCACTTTAATGTTGTAGAGAAAATCCAAAATTATGTACAATGATTTCAGCTTCACTTAAGTTAAAAAAATACAAAGTTTCAAAATAAAATTAATAATAGCAAGTTGATCTGTGAGATTAGGGTTCAGATCTGGAGCACACCCATAGTTGTCGTCACTCCTGCTAAGCTCCCTCAGCAGCCTCCCACTGCCGAGACCATCCAGTGTGTGGATATAGCTCTGCGCGGTGAGCCTCCTCATCAAAATCTTGAGTCCAACCAGTATGGACATCGGAGGGGACCCCCCTTCCCCCCTCCTAAGATTTTCGCCTTCAAGAGATTTGTAGCCTCCTGTGGCAAGACGAAAGCAAACTTGAACCAGTAGAAATTTGTTAAGAAAGTTGAATCCATCCCTTCGGTAGAGCTGCCTGCGAAACACCCATGTCGCACTGTGCTAAACCTGGCTGAACGAGGGCTCATTGGACAATTCACGGGTCTCTGGCCCTCTCCCAAAGCTATTGATGGATGGGTCTAGCGAAACTGGAGGCCCCTTGTCTCTGAAGGAATACGAAGCCACATGGTAGGCAGAGGTTATTATGTTTTTGTTTTCGAATCAGCAGAAGATCGAGATCTCATTTTCTGAAACGGTCCATATTTCATGGGCCCCCAAGGACTCTATCAGAATAAATGGACGCTAGACATTGATCCTTCCCAGGACACTCCTTCAGCCGTTCCTGTCTGGGTAAGGTTACCTCATCTTCCTCTTCATTGCTAGAACCCGCAATCTATGGAAACAATCGGGAACAAATTAGGAAAATGCATAGATGGGGCTGAAAGGAGAGAACAATATTCGTGTGCCAAAATATGCGTTGAAGTTGATCTGGAGATAAGATTGCATGAGGCGGTCAAGTTGACCATAGCTAGTTGGTCTCACATCCAGGAACTAGATTATGAACAGCTCCCCTTCAAGTGCCGACATTGTCATGGCTATGGTCATTTCGCACGAAACTGCAAGAAGAAAATCGAGGAAGAATCTGAAAAAGAAAAGGGCGAATAGTGGCCACAAGCTAGAAAAACCACCACAACCAAACAGACCATCAGAGTGAAAAGGAAAGGAGGGAATCCAAAGATCGGAGGACCCTCTGCTGGGAAGAGTTTAACCGAAGATCAAGCCACAACAAAGGCCACCATCTCAACAAATCCTTTTGCTGCTCTAAACCCTCCAGAAGACTAACCAGAACTTGAAGAGGGAGAGGTGCAATAGAATATGGAACAAACAGAAGACACAAAAATAAACTCAGGATATCAAGAACAAATTGTAGAAGCCATTTCAGAAACCCCTTTTATAGATGCAATCCAACAGGAAAATCAAGGCCCTCCAATAGGTGCCACTTCCCCACCCTCTTATGCAGAAATGACCAAAAAGAAAAAGTTGTTAGATAGCCCTGGTTCTTCCAAAGATGAACCCCTCGAGCAATCCAACAAAAAGACAAGAAGGGAGTCTCACAAGGAGATCAGAGAAGAAGAGGCAGAGTGACTAAAGATGTAGGGCAGTCAGTCCACAATCAAAATGTCACTAGTCAGGAACACAAGGACCAGACCCCCAAAGGGTGGGTCTACACCGCCCCTCTCTAGTAAATATTGGAGATTGTCTCTTGGAATTGCAGGGTTCTGGGAAACCCACTGAAAGCTGAAGTAGTAAAAGACTTATTAAGAATGGAAATCTCAGACATTCTCCTGCTCCAAGAGACAAAGATAGAAGAAGATGCTCTTCTATCTTTAAGTCGGACCAAATGGAAAAAGAACTCAGGAAAAACGGTCAGTGCCAGAGGTACTTCAGGGGGCCTTGCAACCCTATGGTCGGAGGATAAGTTCCAGCTTGAAAGCTCTTTTGCAACCCAACACTGGATATATACAGATCTTCTTCACCTCCCAAGTAAGATTTCTCTAGATCTCTTCAATATTTATGTTCCTGTTAATTTTTTGGAAAAGAAGGACTGCTAGAATTCTCTCTCAGACTTCCTAGAAATCTATACCCCCAAAAACATCATTATGGTGGGGGATCTCAACATCACTCTAGGCCAAATAAGAAAAAAGGCGGAGTATGGGGTAAATATTCCTTCCATGCCTCGGTGGAGTCTCTGATTCTCGAATGGGACCTTTTGGACCACAAACCTAATAAAGGTCATTATACCTGGACCAACAATAGAGTTGGTAATGCCAACATTGCTTCTCGTTTAGACCGGTTTCTAGTTCAAAGTACTCTGTTGGAGGGGAAGCATTTAATCTCTTCAAAAATCCTGCCCAAAATAACATCTAATCATAACCCCATCTCATTGTTGATAGAGAAAGAGGAGGACTTGGGCCCTATTCCCTTTAGATTCAACCCTCTTTGGGTATCAAGAGAGGGCTTTATGGACATAATGGCTGAGGTTTGGGCGCAACCAATTGAAGGATCCCCCAGCTTCGTGTGGGAACAGAAACTCAAACACACTAAGTCTGCTTTAAAATTCTGGGCAAAAAAAAAAACCTTTCCACTCCTACAAACCATAGAAAAAATACAGTCCAAGCTCTAGCTGAGATTCAACTAGGCATGGAAGGATCTGAAATCACCAAAGCACAACTGCTCATCGAACAGAACGCCCAATTCAATTCCTTTCTTTCCTTTCGACAAGAAGAGTAATACTAGCACCTTAAGTCTCGCAGCCTCTGTCTCCAAGCTGGAGATAGAAACACAGCTTTCTTTCACAAACAATGCAGAGCCCGTCTCTCTCGGAGTCACATTTATGAAATATCCAACAGGGAGGGGGAAGTTATCAAAGCACAGTCTCTCATAAAATAGGCAGCCACAACCCATTATCAGAATCTGTTCCAGGAGGATGGTTCTTCCGATGACGACCTGGCTGCCAAATTTTTGTCAAACATCCCCCCTCTTGTCACTGTAGATGTAAAGGTTGGGTTAATGAAGTCTTTTTCCGAAAAAGAGATAGCCGAAGTCATTTGGTCAATGCAGCTAGAAATATCACCTGGGTCGGACGGCTTCACCATACATTTCTACAAAGCTTGCTGGAATGTAATAAGACTTGATCTTCTCATAATGGTAAAAGCCTTCCAAAAGAAAGCCAAAGTGGGAGGGTGCACCAACTCCACCTTCCTTGCACTTATCCTGAAAGAAGTTAACCCTGAGACTTTCAATTGATTCCAGCCAATCTCTCTTTGCAATGCCTCCTACAAGATCCTTGCCAAACTATTAGCCAATAGACTCAAGCCTTTGTCAGGGAACCTGATCCCCCCTCTGCAAGGTGGGTTCTTCAAAGGAAGACACCTCATAGACAATGTGATCCAAGTGCAAGAAGCCCTCCACTCTAGCCACTCTCGGAGGGAAAAAGGTATGCTCATTAAGTTGGATATGTCAAATGCTTTTGACTGAGTTAAACTCTGATTTCTCTATAAAATCCTCCTCTCCTTCGGTTTCAGTGCTGATTTTGTTAACTTGATAAAAGCCTGCACACACAGACCTTGGATAGCCCCCCCGGTCAATGGTAGACCTTCTAAATTCTTCCAAGCTTCTAGAGGGCTCCAACAAGGATGCCCTTTGTCACCCTTTCTTTATATCTTGTTGGCAGAATCCCTAAGTAGAAAGCTGACAACATAAATGGAAGAAGGCACTATCCCAGGTATTAAGGCAACAAGAGTGGTGGACCCTAAAAATCACACCCTCTTTGCATATGACTCTCTCCTTTTGGGAGCGGCCTCAATTAAGATAGAAAAGGCTTTCAAAGAAATCCTTCAACACTTCAATAAAAGAAAAATTACGGTTTATGGCTGGAATGTAGATCACCCAACTATCCTTCGAATTTCTTGCATAATGGGATTCCCAGAGCATGACAAGTGGGAAAAGATAAAAAATCTAGGCCTTCCCTTAACCTTGGGACCAAGCCCTCCCTCCCTATGGACTGAAGTAATTAGCAAGATAAAAGAAAAAATAGCATATTGGGGAGGCCAATGGCTAACACAGGCAGGGAAGTTGGTTTTGATAAAGGCAGTCCTCTCCGCCCTTCCCATCTTCTAGTCTTCCCATCTGCTAGCTCCTAAGTCTATCATGGAACAGATCTCCAAACTCCTTCAGGACTTCCTATGGAATGGGGCAAGGGCAATCAGAGAAAGTTACATTTGGTAAGATGGGATATCCTCAATAGACCACTCCAGCAAGGTAGGTTACAGATACGGGATCTAGGCTTAGCAAATATGGCTCTTGGTGGAAAAATCATATGGCAATTGTATGCAGATAAAAATCATCCTGTTAGCAAGATCCTCTGGAAGAAATACCTAAAGGGAGGCTCCCTGAGAAACCTCACAACTACTTCTACTCCAACAGGAACAACAATATGGAATTTAGTCAGAAGAAGCATCGACCATATACAACAACATTTATACAGAATATCGGGTAATGGGCAGAGAACATTACTTTGGGAGGACACCATTCAAGGAAATGCCCCATTGGCCACTCTAAATTCCTGTAACAATTTAAAAATCTGGCTAGTGAACAAAGGACTTCTCTGGCTTGGAGACATATGTTCTTGGGACAACAAAGGGAATTGGGTAGGGTGGACTTTTCCAGGGGTTCTTGACCCTCTAGAACCACAAAAAAACTTGCTATATGCAGCACTTTCTGGCCTCGCCCCTGTCCATCGTACATCCAAAGATAAATGGGGGTGGGGAAGAACCGAAATTTATACAACAGCGCAAGGGTTCTCCTCATTACAAGCCACACACGCATCTTTGCTGACTCCAAAGCTTTGGAAATCCATTTGGTCTCCCTTTTGCCTTCCAAAGGTGAATTTCTTCACTTGGTTACTCATGCATAAAAAGGCACTAACAGGAGAAAATGTGAATAAAAGAGTCTTCCACAGGCTCTTTAGATGTTGCCTATGCACTTCTGCTATCAAAACCTCTGACCATTTATTGGTTGAATGTGTTTTCACACAATAATTTTGGAAGATGGTCCTCCACAGACTTAGCGTACCCACCCCCTCCCAGATTTCAGTGGTTACTCTCTACACCTCCTGGGCATATCAAAACCCTGAGAAAAAATCTAACAACGCGAGCTGGAAAAACATTTGGCAAGCTATTCCAAAATGCCTTTGGTGGAAAGTGTGGTTGGCTCAAAATGAGTGTATATTTAACAACAGGATCCCGAAATCAGTGGAATTAACTGCCAAAGTAAAAGCTCTACTGTTGGAAATAATAGATAAACCAGCTTTTGCCTTTTTATTATTTGTAGAAGTCTCTGCGTGGCTAGGACCCTGCGTGCCAAGAGAAAGGAAAGATTCAATCAACAAACTGATGAAAGATCCTACTTGGCACCTGCGTCTCACTGCAGGTGACTTTCTTAAGTGATGGTAGGGGACCCAAAAAGCCACTATCTTCTTTGATGTAGCGTCCAAGGGGAATCCAGGCACTCCAGGCGCAGGGGGATTGATTCTCTCCCCAGACAGATCGGAGAAAACCAGTTTCAGTTGGGGCCTAGGCATAAGTTCGAACAATCAAGTAGAGAGTTACAACGTCCTAAAAGCTTGCCAGATTGCGAAGGAGTTAGATTACAAATCAATCCAAATATTTGGAGACTCGGAGCTCCTGAAAAAGCTCTTAAACTCTGAAGATTATTTTAGTAACCCAACTTTAAACAAAACCTTGCAGAGAATTCGAAACACTTTGAAAGACTTCAACACAGTCGACTCATACCATATTTTGTGGGATTTAAACAAACAAGCGGACTCGCTGGAAAATAGAGCCTACTTGCTACCTCAAGGTATCCTAGCCTTAATGGAGGACCCTGCTCGTTTCATCCTTTTCCTTAGACAATCTACAGAAGTAGATCTTCTTTTCAAAGGGGGAGTGGTATTTGTTATCTTGAAAGTCACATTCAGGATCGCCAAGCAGCAAGCAGATGGAACAACAAGCACAAGGACTATCAAGCAGAAGAAACAGCACCAGAATGTACAGTAACAGATGGTAGAAGGAATAGCCACAGAAGAAACAACAACCACAATGCATAACAGCATGAGGAACAACACCAGATGGAACAACAAGCAGAAGAAACAACAGAAGAAGGAACTACTTCCAAAGGAATAGCAGGCTGAAGGAATAGCAGTAGCAGCAGAAGGAACAATGAGCAGTTTAAGGAATAGCACCAGAAAGAACAACAATCAAAAGGAACAACAAGCAGAACGAACAACATCCGCAGAAACAACAAGCCAAAGGAACAACAACAGAAGGAACAACATTCGAAGGAATAGTAGGTTGAAGGAACAGCAGATCGAAGGAACAACATCCAAAGGAACAACAGGCTGGAGGAATAGCAAGCCGAAGGAACAGCACCAGAAGGAATAGCACTCGAGGGAACAGCGGGTCAAAGGAACAACAGGCCGAAGGAACAGCAGTTCGAAGGAACAACATCCGAAGGAACAACACACCGAAGGAACAGCAACCGAAGGAACAACAGGTTGAAGGAACAACAAGAAGAATGAACAATAGCAGAAGGAACGACAAACTTAAGGAACAACAAAAATAAAAGCATAAGGAAAAGGTCGTAGAATTTTCTCTCCCAGAGATAAAATGTAAGTTAGAAAACAAGAATAGCCAAAGAACTCACATAAATTTTGAATATAAGCATAGGAGAAGGGACTACCATCAGCTAATTCTCATTGCTCAGCTTTTAAAAGCTATTGTCGATTGTAATAGGAGCTTGCCCCACTTTTGGCAATAAATACATTAACCGTCCTTATTAAAAAAAAAAAACAAAATTATTTATAATATTATTGTACAAATTGTTGTGAACTTTAATCATGTAGAGAAAATCCTCAGTATGAGTAGTTTCTGAAAGACCTATTCAGCTTCATGGTTATTGATGAAGATTTTTCTACTTATTCTTTTCACAATCAAAATCATAAAAGGATGTGTTACTTGATACCCACATTCACCAAAACATGCAAAATTGTTAACTTATTATTAAAAAAAACTTGTTCATTACCATTGGATCCAATCACTCTAATTATGATGAATAAGTGGAATGGGAAGTGATAAAAATGGACAAAACATGTGATTTTTATAAAGAAATTTGTGATAAAAAGGGTGATTAGGAGTGACAAACTCATCCCTCATTAGCATATTTGGAGTAAATCCTTTTATGTCCACCTTCCAGGGAGAAACATTGTAGAACATTGTAGATTTACAACCTAATGGAAAGTCCACTATCTTCGTCAAGTCATAACACTACATAGAAGGCACCTTCCCATGGTTGTCTTCCTTGATCTTTAACTTTTCGAAGGGAATGGGGTCAGCTTGTCCATTGGAACCAAACAAGTTGTGCCACAACTGCTACTGGGGCCAGTGACAAACAAGCATATTTCAAAAGTGTGTTATAGATCTAATACCACTTGTTATAGCTCTGATACCACTTGTTATAGATCTAATATGAAAATATAAGACAATGCAAATAAACCCAATAAATACCAAGATCTGAATATAGAATAGAAATGCTTCTTTATTGATCAAAACCCTTAAGGTAGGGCAACACCATACATTCACTCCTTAAGAAAGGAGAACACTCCACAAGCCATATGCCTGTTCATACAATATTCTTTGACATCCCTCAATGTGGAGTCTCTAGACTCTATATAGGCCTCATACATACAATACCATAGGTCATTACCATGGTTCCCTCAATACCATCTATCTAATACCATAGGCACATAACATTATCACTAACTACTTGTGGTCTCTTACATGATACGGGTTAACCACCTTATTTATTACTATGGCCCATCCCATTATTACATTATTCCCTTGAGTACCTCCCTTTGTACCCCATATTATTCCCCCTAGGTATACTACATTCCACCCCCCTTAACATGTTTTGTCCCCAAAACATGGGAAGAACACAAATAATCAGATCTACTCAAAAGAGTAGTCCACTGGTACCATGCACGTGCATCTAGCCATCCAAGAGAAAGGTGAACC
>APFE031684316.1:677-35515 GCA_000404065.3 Pinus taeda
TATGACAATAATAACTTGGAGGAAGTGTATTCTTACAAGTACCTAGGAATTGATATCCATCACAAGCTTAACTGGAACCATAGCATTGAGAAAAGGATCAATGGGGGTTGGAAAGCTTATTTTGGTCTTGAAAATAATTGTAAAACAGCAAACCTCGTAATGTGGGATAAAAAGAAGTTCCTCTTTGAAACTTTAGTCACTCCTGTTATCTTATACGGCTGTGAAGTTTGGGGCTGCAGCATCTCCAGAGAATCATGGAGGAAGATTGAGCAAATCCAGAAGCGTTTTATAACTTATAACCCGAAAATTAAAAGTAATACACCCTATCCTATTCTCCTTATAGAAGCAGGTCTTTCTCTATTGAGAGCCTAGCTATGCTCAGGTTTCTGATGTACAAGCACAAGCTCAATAACATAGACAATCATAGACTTCCTAAGCTAGCTTTAAATTCTAGCCAAAATCACCTAAGGCTTAACCAGGGATGGCATAAGGACACAAGGGCCTGGTTAAACTATTGGGAGATCAATGAGAACGATGCTTTGCAAAACATAAATAACATTAAAGATATTGTTACTTCTAAGTTCAAAGAGAAATTATGGTGTGAGAAAGATTTAGCGTCTAAAAGAAAATTTAGTTATTATAAGAAGGTCATCAACCCCACCCTTGAAGATCAAAAGTATCTCTCTATTCTAACTAGCTCAAAAAAGAAAATTAATATAGCAAAGATTAGAACGAATTCTCATGAGCTCCATAGTGAAACTGGCCGGTGGGTAGTTTCTAAAACGCCATGGATAGAAAGGATTTGCCATATTTGCGAGAATAGGAGCATCGAGGATGAAAACCACTTCCTCTTAGAGTGCCCTGCATACAACCACATTAGATCTCAATTTCACAACCTTTGTTATAATACTGACCTTCCTAGCCTTTTACAATGCCAAAATTATAGTGAACTCGGGAGGCTTCTCTCCAAGCTTTTTGAGCATCAGAATAAAATCTTAAATCAAAATAAATAATTTGTCTTTAGGTCCGATAGATCATTATTTGGTCTCAGCGGAAGTTAACCATCATCATCATCATCATCATCAATAATTCTAAATACCGATAATAATTATTAATGTGGTTGATATAAACCTATTCTCGTATATCAACCACATTGGAAAATGTGGTTGATATATGTTATTCGCCTATATCAACCACATTGTAAAATGTGGTTGTATATATGTTTTATATACACCTATCAGGGTTGATCAATCACATTGGTAAATGTATTGGTAAATGTAGTTGTGCTAGTTTAAAATTTACATAGACATAAAAATCAACTTTAAAAAATAAATATTAACTTTAAATTTAATATTAGATATTTAAATATAATATTTGCTAATAAATTTAATAGGGTTATTGAAAAAAAACAAAACTCACTAATAAATATATACCACTAGTATAAATTTTATTTTAGGAATTGATCTTTAGTGATGGAATACAATCTTGGTTATAAAAAAATTAAACATTTTGTAAAAAAAATTACTTGTAATAATTTAATGGAATTTAATGTTTAATTCTTAAAAAAACTCATATTTTTTAATAAATTTTAATAATAAATAATATCAATATTCTAAAGATATACTTAACATTAGTATTATTAATCATACCTAATTTATCTTATCTCTAGAAAATAAAATATTATATTATTAACTTAATATTATAAAAATAATAATAAGATTAAATTTATTAATATAATTATGACGTTGGTTCTAGAGTCAAATATAGCTGTTATGTAGCTGTTGGAGTCTCTGCTCAGTCTATTTAACCTGCTAGGCCAGATCTGTTTCTTCAGCTTGTCCTGACGATGAACCACACTAGTTGGTTCAAAACGCGTGGACAAAGGTCTTTTTCATGTGATTTACGGCGAAGCTCTTCTCACAGATATACATTAAGTTAATTTTAAAACACTTGTATTTTTTAAATTATTTGGAATATTAAAATACAATCCATGGTAACAAATTTAACATAGAGAAAATTAGCTAATAAATTGATACAACGGGTTTGTTTCATGCGAGCGAAAAAGTTCATATGACCGAGAGTAATGCAGTGAAAAAGAGTTCATATACATTCCAAAATAAATATTGTAAATAAAAAATTACGATATCAATCAGTTGTTCATATTTTCGATTAGTGGTATTTCTGGAAATAGCATACAAACAACAATTTTGAGAGTTGACTGAGTTCTTTCTGGGCTTGTAGTTTGGAAATATGCTTACCGTGTATTGGACTTTTAACAAAATTTAATTGGCTTCAGAGCGTTAATTGCTTCCATTTTCACTTCCTACATCCATTTCATTTTAGACTTTCATAATTATTAAATAAAGTTATTTAACGATTCTTATTTCTTTTGATTTCTCCATTATCATTGCTCTTTACTTTTCAATTTGTAATAATATAAAATAACCTTATATAATTGGGAAAGCCCTTGTAGGCAACAATATCCCAGGAAAAAGCTGTCATCTAGTTTTGAACAGGGTAATTATTATGAAAATTGATACAACTTGTTCACAACTTCACCTTATTCTAATTTATTTGCTCCAAAAATATTTACTTGAAGACTGTGGCGTGTGCAAAGAGTCCTAAATTCGAGTAGTGAAAAGTGAATGTTGTTATGGATTGGCGAGCTTTCAATGCTGGTTGAACATACTGTACAGACGGAATGCACGGAATGCTTCTGTAAAACCCCAGACAAAATTTTAATTTCAACCATTTTTATTTTCCATCAATCTAGATAAAGGTACAGATAATGAATCTAACATCACAGGATAGTGTAAATATGGGTTTTTATAGAATTTTCATTTGTCACTTGTATTAAATCTTTCTCGTTATTGATCCAATAATCCATCCTGAATATTTTTGGGACATGACAACCAATCAAAGCGAAATAAATTAGTAAAACACAAATCAGGATCAGACTCCAATCCATCGTAATTGCAAAGTAAGTAAATGGTTGCATAACATAAACTTGAGTTGCACCGCGACAGTTAACCCCCTCCTCCCCGCCGCAAAAACTCGAGGAGAAAAGTTGCACTGTAATAGTTAACCCAAAAAGTTAAGAGATTTAAGTTGCTTAGCGTCTATTGCTTTGGCTCCATTTCTAGTTCCATCGAGCTTTAAGTTTGAAAGGTATTTAGAAAGCTCTGATATTGAGCGATTTCTTCGACCATACAATATGTGGAATTCACAGAATTAATCTCTTAGTATTTAACAAAGTTAATAAGGAGAAAACTGGCTAATAAATTGATTAATTTCTTGGTATTAAAAAAAAAGACGTTATTTTGTTCACATGGGGTAGCTCAAGCGGCAAGGGCCGTGGAAATGAAGTCTCACCGAACCGGAAGTCTTGGGTTCAAATCTTGAGCTACCCTTCCCCCATAGAGGGGTACATAATGGACATGTAAATCGGATAGTCCAGCTTACAAAAAAAAAACTTATTTTAAAGTTTAGCACATTTTTCTTCATTCATCCATTAAAAAAGCAGATTACATCCATGATCAAATGGTAAGGTGGCCTCAATTTGCCTAGTAAAAAACCAGATTGGTTGGTACTACATTTTAAACCAAAAAAAGCAAAATAGTTTAAGATTGTTATTTAGAACTAGATATATATGAGTATATGTACATAATGGACATGTAAATCTGAGAGTCCCGCCCCAGCTTACAAAAAAAACAAAGACTTATTTTAAAATTTAGCACCTTTTTCTTCATTCATCCATTAAAAAAGCAGATTACATCCATGATCAAATAGTAAGGTGGCCTCAATTTGCCTAATATAAAACCAGATGGATTGGTACTACATTCTAAACCAAAAAAAGCAAAATAGTTTAAGATTGTTATTTAGAACTAGATATATATGAGTATATGTGTCTCGTCTACCATCTAAATATCTACAACTTATAATCAAAATTGGCATATTCTGCAATGTACTTAACAGAAAATGAAATACATAATCACTAGACATATTACTAATAATCTTAAGGGTCTATAAGAGATGGATCTTTTGAGGTTGAGCCGAGATATTTCGAGTTTGAGCCAACTAATTTCGTTTGAGGGAGACACAGAATATGTTTTTCTATATGGCTAAGGTGGGTATTATGTTGCTGAATTTGAGGCTGAATTAGATGGAATTATTTATGAATTTATGGAAGAACGGGGTTTGTCTTGGTTGGAGCAACTCCAGGAGTTGACAAAAGCCTTGATATAATGTTTTTCATGAGCATATAAGTAGACAGTTTTTTTATACTGGTAAGAGAAACCTCCGGTATGACCAATGTCTGGAGCTAACTCCATCCATTCCTCAACATCCAAATTTCCTGGAGTTTCTTGTCTGTTCAGGTCAGCTTCCCACCTAGAATAAGCAGATCTGTGGTTGATTCCCTGTCTGCGCTTTATGAATAAACCCAGAGGTCACTCTATAAGCGTGGCCTTGAGAAGGGCATCGCTGGGGCTGACTGCCACCCTGTCGAAGCCCCGCTCATCTATTTCGGCCCTGATTCTCTCTCACCCTAGAGCCTCTTTCAGATGAAGGTTGTCATTCTATTACTTCACTAGCCGCTATAATTAAACAAAGAACAAATATGACAACACTAAAACCCTAGCACAGTGCAGATGCCGAAGTGACAAACCTGGAGCTTGTATTTGGGAATAACACCTGAAGGTATAACACAGAGTAAATCCACAGAATTGTGAGCATAAAACAAATAAAACCAAATTTTACCACCGTATATGACATGTTTGTCCTGACAAAGGTCGGCATCATCAATCCCTGGCTCCCCGAGCCTCCAAAGAACCAAACCGAGAATCCATTCAGACATATAATCATTCAGATAATCTCCTCTCATGCTCACCAGCAAACAAAACAAGAAGCCATGAAATAAAAGTCACTCCCCCATGCATAAAATATAAAACGAATGTCATAGAACAAACTCCTGGTGCATACCCATCCGTGAGAGAAGGATACCATAAATAATAGAGACAATTTTATCAAATTGAGGTTGCCCAATGGAAAAACCAGCAATTTCCTTCCTCAAATTCCATAATGCATACATTCTAACCCGAAATATTGTCTTCGACACCCGTTCCCCTCTAATTATCATAGAGAAATTAAGAAAAGGGGTCGACAGGGAAAGAATCACATAAGCGACATACCTGTAGACGCTAGCCTCTGTGCAAAGGAGAGGAGCTACTAAACCCCATCGGTCCTCTCCTAAACCCAATCGACCGATGGTAGGAAGGACCCTCGAAATCGCACCAATGACTTCCTCTCGATCCGTAAGAAAAATACTTACAATTCATGTATATTGATACCAACGTACAACAGAGAATTCCAGACAGGTCATACCATACCAATCTTCAAATCGTCATAAATTCCTTGCATGCGTCTATCCACCTTGCAGAGTTTGGCGAGTGTGTGAGGGCCAGAGTTAATTCCCTCACCGGCCTTTCGTCTTAGACTTTTAATCATGACACGGATCCCGAGGAGTCCATCTCGCCGCCCTCACCCAGACTGGGGACTTTGTAATTAACAAAGTTAATGAAGAGAAAATCGGCTAATAAATTAATACAACAATTGTTAGTTCATATAGCTAATAAATGCAATGAAAGAGAATTAATCTCCTTATCAAAATAGGTATTGTAAATAAAAAAAAATTAACAACAATATCCAAAATTACAATTTAGAGTTCCATACACATTACAAATTAAACTTCATAAAATTAATTATAACCTACATAAATAATAATATATTTATTATTGATGAATAAGAAATATGTACAATTAATTTTGAAAAACTTGTGTTTTGAAAACAGAAGAATGAAAACATAATTATAATATGCAAAACTATGCGTTATTTGTGCTTTATGCACAACATTGGGCATTAATAAGGAGTCATTCCCATTATCTCTTTTGCAACAAATGCACGCGATGCATGACTTCCTCTATAAAATCACATTGGCAGCTGACCCCTTGACGATCTCTTGAAGAATTCCATTATGAAAAAAGCATTCAACACATTGTTTATTTAGTTCCCCCCACCAGGCCTGGAATTTGACGTCTTACACGTCATATTTCACATTTCATAAAGTATTTGACAGCTGATGAAAAAAATTCCTTGTCAGGTTTAACAGACCTTGTAAACCAGCCAACCGTCCAATTTAGAATTGAAGCCGTCAAAGTGTTAGAATAATAATGATTCTATAATGCGGAATAAACATTTAAAAGAATCAAAAATTTTAATGCCCAAGAAATCGTACCTCCGGCCATTGATACTTGCTCACACTCTCTCACTGTTTCTCTCTCCCATTTTGACACTTCCGAAACTGTACTCACTCTGATTTGATGGTGTAAGACTAAAGGGAATTGAGCGGTGAGTTTGGGGACCAAACTGAAGTATTTATAGCCAAGTTTCCATCAAGTGATTGGTGGCTACATGTCAAGTGTTCCACGGCTTCAGTTGATCATGGGGAACATTCCAACTGCCCTACGAACGTGGTAGAGAACTATAGAAAAAATAATGGACCACTTCAAGAGCTCCCAACAAGAAAAGGAATCCCATGAGATGGTTTCTGTGAGAACCGGTCGTACAGGGAGCTAACATTCTTCTACTTGGTCCATACTTCTAATTTAATGTCTCATCTTAAAACCCATCGATAATCTGTATTAAGTAATAAATACATGAATCATGACGATAAGTCCTCTAATGACGAGTATTATCTTCCATGTGTTACTATGTATTTATTTATATTATAATTTATGTGGCAAAAATTTCTTAATGAATAAACCCTATGTTTATTCTTGGTCCTATAGAGATGAATTCTCTTAAATCAAATTAAGGTGCACATAAATATGAGGAAAACATCATAATAATTAAGAATTTCATTAAAATAACATTGTCCATACAATGAGAAACTACATAATGGAACCAAGTCCCATATTCACTACATGATCCTTGAATTTCAACAGTGGCATGTCCTTAGTCAAAGGATCAGCAATCATCAACTCAGTGCTAACGTGCTTAATGACCACTTTCTTTTCTTTAACATGTTCCCTTATAGCTAAATACTTAATGTCGATGTGTTTTCTTCGCAATACATTCTTAATGGCTTAGAGATAGAATCCATAATTCTAAGCCTAGAAATGAAACTCTTAAGCCATACGCCATGTAAAGTAGCCTCAAAACAGGAGACGAACTCGACTTCCATAGTGGAAGTGGCAGTCAAGGTCTGCTTGGCACTCCTCCATGATACAGCTCCACCGGCCATCATAAAAATATATTCTGATGTTGATTTGCGTGAATCAACACATCGAGCAAAGTCAAAATCTGAGTAGCCAATTACTTCCAAGTTGTTCGTTCGTCTATACATAAGCATGTAGTCTTTAGTTCCTTGAAGGTACCTCATTACTTTCTTTGCAGCTCTCCAGTGGTCTAAACCTAGATCACTTTGATATCATCCCAACATTCCCACAACAAATGCAATGTCAGGTCTTGTGCAAACCTGAGCATACATTAGGCTTCCGATAGCGGAAGCATATGAATTTTCTTCATTTGTTACCTTTCAAAGTCATTCTTCGGGAATTCGTTCAAATTGAACCTATCACCCTTCAAAATGGGAGCTACACTTCGTGAACAACCTTTCATCCGAAATCTCTCTAAACTTTTATTAATATAGGTTTCCTGAGACAGACCTAAGATGCCTCAAAATCTGTCTCTATGGATCTTAATGCCAATGACATAAGATGCCTCACCCATATCTTTCATATTGAAATTTTTAGAGAGGAATTGTTTCACCTCATGCAAAAAACCCTTATCATTGGTTGCTAGCAAAATGTCATCCACATATAAAACAAGAAAACAGATTTTACTCCCACTGACTTTCTGGTATATACATTGATCCATAATGTTTTCTACAAAACCGAATGAAGAAATTACATTATGGAATTTCAAATACCATTGGCAGGATGCTTGTTTTAAACCGTATAAGGATTTCTTGAGCTTGCAAACCAATTGCTCACTATCATTAGAAGGGAATCCTTCAGGTTGTTTCATGTAAACCTCCTCCTCTAAATCTCCATTGAGAAATGTTGTTTTCACATCCACTTGTTGCAACTCCAAGTCAAAATGGGATACTAATGCCAAAATAACGCGTAAGGAATCTTTCAGATACAGGAGAGAAAGTCTCTGTGTAATCGATTCCTTCTTTCTGAGTGAATCCCTTAGCAACGAGTCTTGCCTTGTATCTCTCAATGTTGCCCAA
This sequence comes from Pinus taeda, assembly GCA_000404065.3. Taxonomy (NCBI): domain Eukaryota; kingdom Viridiplantae; phylum Streptophyta; class Pinopsida; order Pinales; family Pinaceae; genus Pinus; species Pinus taeda. The sequence goes on from APFE031684316.1 coordinate 8,971, forward strand.
TGAGTCTTTCTTTGTCTTAAAGACCCATCTACATCCAATGGCTTTTTCACCATTAGGAAACTCAACAAGATCCTAGACTCCATTACTCTTTATAGAATTCATCTCTTCCTTCATGGCATCGTACCATAATTTTGATTCTTTGCAACTCGTGGCTTGTGAAAAGGACTCGGGATCATTTTTGGCTGCAATTTTGTAGTCAGATTCTTACAAATACACAACATAATCATCAGGAATTGTTGATCTCTTTGGTCTAATAGATCTTCTTAATGTTGTACCATCATCTTCCTGAGAAGTATGTGGTTCAACTCATTGTTCAAAAGTTCTTGGCAACCCTTGAACTACCTGATCTATTGGAATGTCGTTAGCAGCTTGTGGAACTTCAAAAATTGGTTGTTCAACACCAGTTTGTACTTGAGGGGTGCTATGAACAAGAACCAATCTATCACTTGAGGTGGAAGGTTGATATTCTCAATGATCCTTCTCAGAAACTTTGTTCCTGGTTTGATCGCTCCCATTGATCAAGTCATTTTCAAGAAACTTTGCATTTCTTGATTCCACAATCCTAGTGCTGTGAGATGGACAATAAAATCTGTAACCTTTAGACCTTTCAGGATATCCAATGAAATACCCACTAATGGTCCTTGGGTCAAGTTTTTTCTCTTGTGGATTATAGATTCTCACTTCAAACGGGCATCCCCAAACACGCATATGTCGCAAACTCGGTTTCCAACCTTTCCAAAATTCAAATGGCGTTTTAGGAACACCCTTGGTTAGAACTCGGTTTAATATATACACTGTCGTCTTAACAAACCACAAAGGTTTAGGAAGATTAGAGCTGCTAAGCATACTCCGCACCATGTCCAATAATGTTCAGTTTCTTCTTTCTGCTACACCATTCTGGTTGGGTGAACCAGGCATGGTGTATTGGGCAACAATCCCTTGCTCTTGAAGAAATTTTGCGAATGGCCCAGGTGCTTGTCCATCCTCTGTGTATCTACCATAATATTCTCCACCTCTATCTAATCTCATGATCTTAATTTGCTTGCCACATTGTTTCTCTACTTTAGCCTTAAAGATCTTAAAGGCATCTAATGCATCGTTCTTTTTATGAAGCATGTAGAGATACATATATCGTGAGTAATCATCTATAAAAGAGATGTAGTATCTCTAACTATGTGAAGCCATGTCTGGACTACATATATCAGTATGTATGATCTCTAATATGTCTGAACTCCTATTGGCACCTTTCTTTGACTTGTTGGTCTGCTTTCCCATTATGCAATCCACACAAGTCTCGAAATCAGTAAAATCCAGAGTATTAAGTACCCCTTCATTTACTAATCTTTTAATTCTTTCTATGGAGATATGAGCTAATCTTTGGTGCCATAATTTAGAGGAACCCTCATTAATAACACATCTTTTAGTGCCAGTGTGAACATGCATTGAATCATAAGTGACATTGTTTTGTAAATTAATGTAGTAAAGACCATCAAACAAAGTACCATTCCCAACACAATCAGATTTATAAAATAAACTGAAAGATGTTTCTGAAAAGTTAAAGGAATATCAAAATTGTTCAAGCCTTGAAATTAAAATCAAGTTTCTAGAAAAACTTGGAACATAAAAGGTCTTTTCTAATTCTAAAACAAAGCCACTACTTAAAGTTAAATAGCATGTTCTTATAGCTTCCACATGCGAGCCCATATTATTTCCTGATAAGATGCTTTTCTCACTTCCCACTGGTTTCCTTAAGTTTTGCAAACCCAGCAAGGAATTTGAAATGTGAATTGGTTATCCAGAATCAATCCACTAGGTGTTAATATTGACATTAACCATATTAGATTCATAACAAACAAATGAGATTGAATTACTTTTGTCCGCAAGCCATTTCTGAAATTTGGCACATTCCTTCTTCATGTGTCCCTTCTTTTTAGAAGAGAAACACTTGGAATCCTTCTTAATATCGGCTTGGAGAGGTGCTTTACCTTTCCCTTTCTAATTGGCTTGAGATTTTCCCTTTCCACGTGTTTCCAGCATTGCACTTTCTCCCAGTTCCATCACCAGTCTCCCTTCCTCTTGAACACACATGGTCATGAGTTCATTAATTGACAATTTATCCTTATGTGTGTTGTATGAGATTTTGAGGGGTTTGTATTGGTGCAAAAGGGTGTTCAGGAGGTGGTGCACCATGAAGGACTCCGATATTTCAACCTCGAGTTTCTTCAATTGAGCCACAGTGTCCCTCATTTGCATGATGTGCTCGCGCACACCTTTCACGCTAGTGAGTCTTAAGGATGATAACTTCACGATTAGGGTGCTTGCTAGTGCCTTGTATGAAGTGACGAATTAATCATCAATGGATTTGAGCAAGTCTCGGACCTTTTCATGCTAATCAACGGAACCACGAATACCAGCAAAATTTTTAGTCTTAATGAACATCATGCTTAGTCGATTAGATCGCTCCCATCATTCATAAAGCGTGATGTTCGTTGCAGTGATGGTATCAGTGAGTGCCAGTGGTTCATCTTTCCTAATAGCATAGTCTATGTCCATCCACCCTAAATGAAGGAAAACTCTCTCCTTCTAGACCTTATAGTTATCTCCCTTAAGTTCAGGGATATCACAATGAATATCAGAGAAATTTGCACGTTGTACAACTGCATAAAATTAAAGATTACATGCTTATGTTAAAATTGAGGCCTAAATAAAATGTCATGCTTTACCAACATAAATCATGCGTAAACTTGAATCTAATGACATAAAAATTGTCTGTGGGATAAATTTTAAATTCAAGCAAATTCAATTATTCTTTATGATAGAATTTATCAAATTATTCGCTTAATTCATAATTCTAAAGGGTATATTATGATTATAATTTGATATAAATTCTATCTTAGATTTAAACTTTATGATAAAACTATTAATTCATAATTCATGTGGGTAAGTTATGAATAATTTGATATTTTATCCTAATTAATTATATAAATATAATAAAAATTCATGTGGGATAAAATTTATTATATTAAGTATAATTAATTACAATTAATGTCTAAATATTCTTTATGTGATCCTAATCAATCATAATATATAATATTATTTAATTAGAGATGTTGTGCCTATTCTCTAATCAATGAAAATTATATGGATCACTAGACATTATTTATTTTATGCATAAAAATTAACTTGATATGAGAATAATTATAAATTGCATAGATAAAACTATAATATTCATGCATAACATTCAACGATGGGTCCGTATACTCATCCAAAATATCATGTATTAATTAGAGCAAAAATAATCAATTCATGCAAATTAAATATGAGCATAGTTAATAAATTTGCACAACAATTAACCAAATTGCATATAATTAAACCAAATAAATATTATAAGCATAAAAATTGAGTAAAAATTAGACATATTTCCAAATAAATGCCTTAATTCAGAAAATTCTCAAAATATGGCATTGAGCCAAACTGATGGCTCAATGACTCAATGTGTGCCTTCATAACCTGATCTAGAGCGTTGGTTTGAGTCCCTACGAAATACCTCTTCAATTTTTATATAAGGAAATAAAAAAAAGATGGTTGGGCCATCTGGGTCATACGCATAATACCCATTATTATTTATTCGCAGAAATAGAAATTTCATCTCTTTCATTAAGTAAAAAAAAAAACAAACACAGATTCAATTGGAGGCTGGAGCTCTGCGAGTCAAGGACTGTAACCGAAACTCCAATATATGTTGTAAATGTCCAAAAGACTAATAAAGCCAAAAGATATCATCTAATATACAACTAAAATATTGATCACTGTGATAATAACAATAAATAGCTGAGCTTATCAGAAGAAGAAAAAACAGAGGTTAAAAGGTCAAGGCCTAATCTCATTTTTGTCACCGCATAATGTTTCAAAAAGACTACCAATGATAAAGCAACAATAACACGGAGACAACAGAGACAAAACATCGTTCATAAACACCAAGGGAGACCAAACAGAGCATGTCGATAAACAACAAGGCAGAGATAAAATCGCTCTAATACCAAATGTTAGTATAATAACGATTCTATAATGAGGAATAAACATTTAAAAGAATTGAAAACTTTAATGCCCATGAAATCGTATCTTCGGCCATTGATACTTTCTCACACTCTATCATTGTTTCTCTCCCCTGTTTTGGCTCTTCCAAAACTCTATTTACTCTGATTTGATGGTGCAAGACTAAAGGGAATTGAGCGGTGAGTTTGAGGACCAAACCGAAGTATTTATAGCCAAGCTTCCATCAAGCGATTGCTGGCTACGTGTCAAGTGTTCCACTGCTTCAGTTGATCATGGGGAATGTTCCAACTACCCTATGAACATGGTAGAGAACTGTAGAAAATGTAATGGACCACTTTAAGAGTTCCCAACAAGAAAAGGAATCCCGCGAGATGGTTTCCATGAGAACTGGTCGTACAGGGAGCTAACATTCAAAATCTATAATAAGGTACATCCTTTCCACCTAAGATTTCGTATATTCTATATACCAATAAATAAGTTTTCCTGTCAATTCACCTGCAGTCATTACTAGCTTTACAATAAATTTTGTCTGGTCACCTACAGTGATTACAACCTTTGCAATAAATTTTTGAGTGTTTGGATCCTATTGGATTTACAGCCGCCCAGTGAAAGAAAAAATTAACATTAGATAGTTTATCGTGATATTATCTGCTAAAAGCAACATACTACCTCTGGACACGTCACATGATAAGGGGGAACTAACCCATTGAAGTCTAAAGAGAAAACAGTAAAGAATGTTAACTAAGAGTGATATTGGTAATATAGACTAAGGAAGTTGTGTTTTCCTGAAAATGAGAACAATAGTGAACTCATCCACTTGCAGTTTATGAGAAGGAGTTACAACAAAAGCGTTATGGTCAATGGTATCGACGACACTAACTGTAAGAATGGAGAGGATTGTTGCCATGCTCGTTCACCAAACTAATATATGCTCCATGATTTTTCGAAACAGAAACGCATATTTCTCCAAAACTCCCCCTCTCCTCTCGGGCTACTGCTCTCCTGGATACACCATTCACACCATTCACAGAGTGCATGCCGTTTCTAATTCGCTGCTTGTTGCAAACCATTGGACTTAAATTGAAATTGCGCGTCCTTTTGGGGAATATTACTAGGCGCTGATAGGCTTGATGGGATAAAGTTAATGAGAGGGAAAAGACAGGAGAAGCCATAGCAAGAATACCAATGAATATCGAAATGCCTATTCATAGATCCAGATCCATCAGTTACGCGGTATTTTTCACTTTTTCTTTTTCAAGGTTTTTCATATAATTTGAAAAAATTGCCTTATTCATCTCAAATTAAATATTTGAACTTATTTTCACATAAATTTATATATTTTGTATTGTTTTTTATTTTGTTTCTATGAAAATTTTAAATTTTTTAAAAGTGCATTGAGTTTAAAAACTGATTTTTTTTTTAAGGTGAGTGGAATTTAAAAACTGAATTTTATAAGAGTTCAGATTGGTTTAAATTTTAATTTGGATTAAATTTGATTCTATAAGAACCCAGATTTGATTTGAAATTAGATTAAATTAGATACAAATGTAATTATGTTTAGATATAGATAGGGATTTAATCTTAGTAGACTATTTTTAATAATATACATAAATTAAAAGCTGAAATTTATTTTTATAGTTGTTGTATTTTTCACCTTTTTAAATAAATTTATTAATTAAAAAGAATATTTACATGATTTTTTTTTAAATGTATATATATTTAGCTTATATGTTATTTTTTTACCATTAATAATAATAATAAACCTGCAATTTAATTATTCTTTTTTTTTAACAACTTGAGATGTATGATTCAGGAAGTATTTTGATGCTGTATTTATTGGCACTTACCAATTATTTAATTCATATAGCTATGCTAGTAATAAACATTTTAATGCAAGTTTGTATAATTTTATAGTTACACTTTTGTGCATGGAAACCATCTATGTGATAAAATAGTTTACATGCCATAACTATGATATGATGCAACTTATTTCACGTGGTAGTGGTTTAAATTTCTAGTCAAATTCATCAGAGGTTGAAAATTTGATTTTAATTTTGAGTTGGTAATGGTTTAGTTCTAGCTATTCTAGTCTTATACATCTTTATAAAGTTGTAATTGAAAATTTGATTTTAATTTTGAGTTGGTAATGGTTTAATTCTCAAGACAGATGGATGAAACATTTAAAGTTAATTTTGATTTGAATTTGAGCACAAAGGCACAAGGTACAAATTGAATTCCTTGATCCATGTTTACATGGTGGATATGACGTGAAATTCAAAAGTGAGGGTATAGATAGTGAAAAACAACTCCAAAGTTTTTGAATCCTTAAAAGTTAGAATCCTTAACCAATAGGAACATTGTTGGTCAAAGTTTCATGGTCATAGTTAGGCACAATTCAATCTATCATAGTAAAATTTTCTGGCAAAGAAAGTACCTTAAAACAATGACTAACAAGATGGGAAATCTATTCAATAGGAATATTAACTAAGTTCTTATTCTTTTTCCTTAGTTAAAAGTTCCTTCGTGATTAATGGTTCCTATGGTTATATTATTTGTTAACTAAATTTCATTTATAAAAGTTCTTATTAGTTGCAATTTCTTTATCAAAGATCATATCTATTACAGTTCTCCATCCTTTTGTTAGTTAGAGTTTTTAATCAAGAAAATCCTTAGAACTATGATCAACATGAATTTTAACTTACAAGACCCAACATCAATATGTAAAATTAGATCGATTAGGGAACAAAACAATCATAGTTCATTGGTCATAGTTCCTTGGTCAAAGGCATTTATCTTGGAAAGTTCCTTGGAAGTATCACTAGCATGACTTCTCAATAACAAGAACTCAAAAAGAGGGCATAGAGATATAAGCTTGGTCAAAGTTATTCTTTGTCAAATCTCTTTTCCAATAGGAACACTCATCAACATTTGACCAAAAAATATTTGTTAGAGTCCTTAGCTAACAAGAACTTTGACTACAGAACTATGAAGGGACTATGAACTTTAATGAAAAATAACTTTGTTTATTAGAGTTTTCTTGGTCCTAGTTCTGGGTCATGAAAATTCTTTGGAACTATAACTGATGGGAGGTCTAACTTACATTAATGCTATTACTAGAGGATTAAATTTTAATTGTTTTTGTTAGATATAGTTGTGATACTCAAACACATAGGGTAACTTAGGAAAAAACAAGGCATTCTCAAAGGGACATTAATGAAAGTTGAGACGCAAGAGTAGTTGAAAAAAATGTTCTAGATAAAGGGAGGTTGACACTCACAAATTTTCCTAGAACGTAAAATGAAGGGTATGAAAAATACAAAAACATCATCAAATTTTCATTTGACATGCAGACGAGATTTGAAATTCCACGACTAACCCCCCCAACCATTTCTTTTCCTTTGCTTGCAAATGTTAAATTTTAAAATTTTCATGAAGAAGACTACAACTATATGCAACAAAACTACTATGGATGTAATGGAATGGTAACCCATGTGTAACTATTTAATTGTAACTCTAAGTGTAACTAGTTAAGGAATTTTCTATAAAATGATTATTAAATAATACTTAAACATCTAAGGTTTGGGCACAATAATTGAAAAAAGTTACATTAATGAACTTCTTATACCCTTCGGAAATGAAGTTGCCCAAATATCAATTATGCCATAGAATTAGGCTAAAATAATGATTATTTCATTATGCTCCATTTCACATGTCATGAAGGTGGAAATAAGACGCTCAAAATATGAACCAATAAGACAATTACAATTTTTTTTTTTAATGTTAAAAAATAAATATATATTCTATAAAGTTAAACATTAGGAACTATATTGGTCAAAGCTCGACTAATGGGTAGTAAAAACAAAATCAATTTTAAGAGTCCTTCCTTGACAGGGACTAATAAATAACATCAATGTCCTCCATTACGACCATGCAATATCATGTAAACAACCCCATCTTGTTCCTGACCAAGAATGTGTAGGGACCACATCGTGTGTAGCAAGCATTTACAATTTTTTTGGGGACTTTTTGATCCGAATTTAAACAAGAACGCAACAAATCACAAAGATAAACATAAACACAGATATGCAGTGGAAATAATACTTCATTTCATTAATGTAAAATGCTGAAATATGCTTACACACAGCAATGGAAATAAACCAGCTAGGGTGATGGTAACTTATCTCTGAGAAGAGATGTGGCAGCTACATGCCTCTGAACTGTGTTACAATGAGGCTAAAAGGCCTATTTATTGTTGAGAAACAATGGAAAACCCTTAACATCCCAAAACCTAACCCTAGAAGATGAAACGCCAAATTGTGGGCCCCATTTTGGGTAAGTTGGTACATCAACTTCCTAAGGTCGTAACTTTGGCACCCGATCTTTGTTTGACGCATACAATAGTTCGTTAGAAAGATCTATCCAAGAACTACAACTTCGGGAAGAGCAACATCGGTCCATGGACCCATGTTACTCCCAGATTTCCCAAAAAACGTCGTTTAGGGCCTCAAAACGGCTCTAGAAGTTCAAGACCCGAAAAATAGTAAATTGTGCTACAATTACAAAAACTGAAAAACTGAAAGAGACAGTTATGGGGGTCCAAATGGGATAGGTGGGTGGCCACCAACATTCACCTGGATCATTTCTCTCCCCTTAGGAAGCAATTGTCCCCATTGCATTGAGTTCCTCCATCTGTTGAACTTGGTCCCTGGTGAGCTATTATGCAATCTTTGATGTGTCCAATAATGGTGGGAAGCATGGTCAAGGGTGGTACACATTGAACACTTGGTGCAAGCGAAGGAATGGAGGAATTTTGTGCTCTAAAGCATTGTTTCCCATAGCCTTGGTAATGTTGTAAGGACCATGTCGAAGTGGTTGGAGCTTCTGATGGGCTCTTGTAAGGCATTCTTTTTGCAGATGCAACCAGACTTTGTTGCCGACCTGAAGATTGTGTGGTACCCCTGTAGGTGAGGAGAAGTTGTTCTTGTGTTCGTTCATGACTGTATCCCTTTATTGCTTCTACTGTGTGGAGGAACCCTTCGCGGGGGTCATGAATGTAGTGACGATCTTCCCCTTACTTTGGGAGCGAACCAGACAGAAAATGAATTTCCTAGTCTGGGAGACGATCTTGTTGCATTTCTTAGTAGAGATCAAAGAGGTGGCAGCAGGTGGGGCTACCTCTGGTATCCTGTATAATGAATTACCCAAAGTAATAATAATAGTGTGAGGCCTTGACTTATACATAGCATGTCGCTCCATAAATATGGCTACCCAAATAGTACATCACAAACATCCAAAGGTGCAACATCACACAATACCTCATCTATGAAGGGCTTGATGTTGTAGGGAGGGCGGCACTGCTGGCGAACTCGGAGATCTCGTCCTTCATGAAGCCACCCTATACTGTATGGCTACAGGTGTGGTGTAGTTGGTAGGCCCAACCGGTTCACAACTTCTGCTGAAATGAGGTTCTTTTGGCTGCCACTGTTGACAATGAATTGCAGCGGCGAACCCTTCACCCACATCTGTGAGTGGAAAAGACGCTCCTCCTCCTTTAGGTCTTCGGGCTCATTCTTCTATATCTTGGCAATGGCAAGAGTGACGCTCGGCTTCACATCAATGATCTGCTTCCCTTTGCCATTCCCCTTATCGGGTTCCGACTTAGGATAGGAACATGCATCTAATTCTGAAGCCTTCAACTTTTCCATCGGCGACTGCTTGGTCCGACACTCACTTGTGTTATCAGTGGGACTCTTTTGGAATTCACACCACATTCCTGTGTCCTTCTTCGACTTCGTGGTGTTGTTCTTTTATTGTGGCTTCAATGGGTTGTCTTGGGTCACCCCGCCTTAGCTTTGTCCTTTGGTCTTCGAATTTGCAGATCCAAAGTGTCGCTTCTTCTATTTGAACTTTTGCTCGATTTTGACAGCGTATCATTACGCCGTGCTGAGTGAGGAGATGTTCAGGAACTCCATCTCTTCCTAGATGTATCTATGTAGGCAGCCGCGGTATTTGAGTATCAAATGTAGCTCAAAGTCCTTGATACCCAACTGTGTGTGAAAGGTATTAAAAATTTTTATGAACTCCAGCACATCTTGGTCCCTTCCCTATCATAGTGTGGTCCATTTGATGTATTTGTCCTCATAGCTTTTGACAGTGTAGTACTGCTCCTTGACGACATCTCGGAATGAATCCCAAGTGGGTGCAGCTGAAAATAGTGATCCGGTACTTTCATTCTTCTGTTCACAATAGGTTTCCCACCAGTCCTTGACGTGAGGGGGTTCTTTGAGAAGAGTGAAAACAATCTTTTCCTGAACCCAAAATTCATGAACAGAAAAATACCCATGTAGCAGATTTAACAATTTATCTACAACATCTGCGTTAATTTGACCCTTGAAGATGGGGATTTCAAAATTAACTTGTACCTTAAACGGTTTGGCACTTCTAGAGTAGCTATTGGAAGCCGATGCATCGCCTCTGGGTAGCCGCTGAACGATCTGCACAAAGCTATCCATCATCGCGTTCCTTTGCCGCTCGAGGGCTTCTTCAAGCAAGATTTTGATAGGATCTCCTACCACCTCATCTTTCTTTTCATCCAACATGGGAGGTCGTCAAGATTTTCAAGGCTGGTCTTGCAAAGGTTCGACTAGTTCAAGCCCTAACTCCTTATATCCCAACCTCGTTGGGGACATGCAAAGAAAAACAAAGAAAAAAAAAAGCAGACCACTCTGATACCACTGATCCAGATTTAAACAAGAACGCAACAAATCACAGAAATAACCATAAACACATATATGCAGCAGAAATAATACTTCATTTCATTAATGTAAAATACTGAAATATGCTTACACACAGCAATGGAAATAAACCAACTAGGGCGATGGTAGCTTATCTTTGAGAAGAGATGTGGTGGCTACATGCCTCTGAACTGTGTTACAATGAGGCTCGAAGGCCTATTTATTGTTGAGAAACAATGGAAAATCCTTAACATCCCAAAAACTAACCCTAGAAGATGAAACGCCAAATTATGGGCCCCATTTTGGGTAAGTTGGTACATCAACTTCCCGAGGTCATAACTTTGGCACCCGATTTTCGTTTGACGTGTACAATAGTTCGTTAGAAAGATCTATCTGAGCACTACAACTTTGGGAAGAGCAACAGCAGTCCATGGACCCATGTTGCTCCCAGATTTCCCAAAAAATGTCATTTAGGGCCTCAAAACGGCTCCAGAAGTTCAGGACCCAAAAAACTGCTAAAAATAGTAAATTGTGCTACCATTACGGAAACTGAAAAACTGAAAGAGATAGTTGTGGGGGTCCAAATGGGATATGTGGGTGGCCACCAACATCCACCTGGATCACTTTTCATCTTAACAACTTACTTTTTTGCATCCATATCAATTCCCAAATATGTTTTGAACATGTCCTTGATAACACCTCCAATTTATTTTGCTACGGAATGAATTTATTTTGCTTCATTATCACCTTGAATAATGAAACTCTTACAACTATTGTTGGTCTATCGTATATGACTCAGCATGTATTGAACTTCCAATTCCATGTACTCAATTTCTAATTTTGGATCGAAAGATTATTTGGCATCCATCCCTTTTCCATCATTGATCTAAAAAACCTCTTGTTTCCGGGAAAACTAGTGTCTATTCGATCTACTAGTCCCACTAAGATGGGTAGCTATCTTAGAAACAAACAATTCAAAGTAACTTGTGTTTTCCTTTATGTATGACAGATAGTAGAGAAGCAAAAAGCACAAACCTTAATCTTTATCTTGGCTTCTTGCTTATTTCTTCTCTCCTTTGATAGAGCTTGCCACTCCTTTCTCACTTGTCCCGCTTTAAAGAACACCTATAGAGACAAAGCAACAAAACACCATCAAAGAATAGAGATCTATAATACCATAAATAATGCAGAATCAGAAGTACATTAACCATACAATTGCATTCACAAATTTAAGATCCACAAATACACAAGTATATGGAGGAAAACTCAAATAACTTTATTGATAGTAGAAGTAGAAGAGAATATTACAACCCAGCTATCTGATCTAGCATCATCCTCCTAGAATGAAAGCCCTCTTCACCTCATGAAAAACAAGATCACTCAACAAATACATTTTTCTTCTCAAAGAGAAACCAACAACACTTCCTTACAAATTACAAAATTCCAGCCTCTAGATCTCTCAGCAGAGGGATCCATATATAGATATTTGCGGAGGGGTGAGCCAGCTTCTAGGTTTTGGATTAGTGTCATTTCACTGATAGTTCTTGGTTCCACTTGGAGATTTCATGATCTCTTACTCATCCCTGGGCGAATTCAAAGAGGCAAGTGTCATAGGGGAAGTTTCTAGAAGATTCCCTAGGTTTCCACTTAGCAAACTGCCTCTGCCATTTGTCTACTCTTGCCCATCGCACCCTATAGAAGGCTCTTTCAATATGCATCACATCTGGCCAGTGTAGCAGCCAGTATGCATTGCACCTTCAGCATGGAAAATTTTGTATGGTCTAGTTTTGGCCAATTCTGAGTAGTTTTTCAGGGAGAACTTCTAGGAAATGATGTAATTAGTTGACCTTGATCCTTTATGGTTTGAAACAACACTTTTAGGGGTTTAAGAGCCCTTGATTTATTGACATATGTGATTGAGGTTGTAGTGCCCAAATATGTCTATAACAATTGCCCCCTAAAGCATGAGGTCGTATATCCTCTGATGTTAGGTGAAATGCTTTATCATGAGGATCTGAGGTCTCTCGAACTGGAAGGTGACCTATATAAAATACAATACAATACATTATCTTCATATTTTTTTCATGATCTAGCTGAGGCGGGCATTCCCATGCTCAACTTTATAAATTCATTTCATGTACATAGGACAGATAATCGTCCATTGTTGCAGACAATGATTCTTGTAGAGCCATCATCCTTTAGCTTGGATGATCATCTGTGCAGCTATGGAGTACATTTGATGTCTTTATTATCCTCAATATATCACAGCCCGGATGGATGAAACTAGATCCGAGGTCTTCAAACTCGTTCATTCTTCACCCGATGTACAAGTCGATTCATTTGAAAATATATTCTGAAGTCGAACATGGAAAGACATCGCCTGATTACCAGCCAATGATGTGCGATGTTAACAAGCGCAAGAGGAATCACCGATAATGATAATGACCCTCAAGGTACTACAGTACAATTCACGTGGTGTCAATGTATGAGTCGATGTCAAACACCACGCGAAATCTTTCGGCCGAAGGCCATTGATGTAAACCTATCGCCAGAAGTGAGAAACTTGCCATTGAGGCATGCAAGCTTCGAAGTACTGAAAGGGTTGTTCCTAAGTCAACTTCTTGGATAATGAGCTGATGTCGAGAAGAAGTGACCCGTCGTAGGAGGGCCTTAATGAATCCCACATCTACGACATGAAACGAAGCAAATGATTTTGTGGAGGTGAAAACAATCTAATGATACAGGGTTCAGGAATGGCGGTTATGAAAAATGGAGAGTGAAGTTATTGCAGTGGATGGGGCGTTAGCTGGGTTGGTGAATTCTTTGAACGACTTCTCTTGAACATATCGGCGACACTGAGATGGATTGGTAGCATTAACCCAAAAAATGGATGGTACAGAGGACCGATGGTGATGTGACCAATAAACGGAATAAGCCAACTCGACTTAATCATGGTGATGGAGTGAAAGTGTCATGTTTAAGAGCGACCTGCTACCAATGAAGTTCTTCAAGTTTTCTTCCCTTTTTCCCCAGTCATTGCTGACTAGTATCTCTTTATTTTTGTCAAGCTTGAGGAGGATAACATATGCTTGGTCTATAATTTTCCCTTCACGCAAACCTGTCGCTATGTTTTAGCGAGCCTAGCGACAGTGAAACTCGCTCTTGTCCAGATGGAAAAGCTTGTCACTATTGTTTTAACGAGTTTAATGACAAAGATAACTCGGTCCATTTCATATCTAGAGAGTCTGAAAAGATACGGAAAGGAAACTCCAGTAGTCCTTTTTCCTGTCATAATCCCTTAAGTCCGAAAAAGTATAAAATAATATGAAAGGGGTGACTTTTCGATAGTTTTAGCGAGCTGAAAATGACAAGCGCTCGATCTTTTTATGTAATGATCCCTCAGGTCCAAAAAGATTAAAATGTAGAGGAAGGATGGTGCTTCCCTTTACTTTAGCGAGATGGAAAGGCCAATACCTCGGTAATCTTTTCTTATTTTACGAGTCTAAAAAGAGCTTAAAAGAGACTCTTTTTTTAGGAACGAGTGATGTATCCGGGTAGCAACTCGATCCAACTAAGTTTGGAACTTCTCAAACATGGCAGCGTAAAAAGGGTGGCTAATAGAATCACTCATCACAGCTATTCCTCAAAAGGGTAAACAATCAAGTGGAGGCGTATGATTAGCGAAAAGAGTGGAGGTGATGGTAAGAACACGACCAAGGCTCAAAAGGCTCGTAGCAATGCAATCACAAAGGTTATTTACTGAGAGTGGATTCATTTTTTAATGAGCTTGAATTTTTAGAAACTATGCTCAGTGGCGGGTTTATTTTTTAGCAAACTTGAACCCTGCGGTAACACTGCTCGTGATAATAGTCAGAGATGTTCAATTTTCCATTAACACTATATTATTTTGACAGTCGTACCACCTGTTCAATTACTCCATCAAATTGATTAGAAATGCAAATACATGCTTGAAAAATGAGTTAAGAACCAACATCTTACTTGAATTACGTGAACAATAACATAAAAGTAGTTTTACCTCTCATTTTTACCATTTCATTCAAATTTGGGATTGTTGGAGCTCTGGAGTTATTTCCCCCCTTGAATTTCATCAGTTGATTCTGGGAGATCCAGTGGACTATTTTCCGTGCCGTTTGGACCATGTAGGATCTAACCTTGAGCTCTTTAATTGCATTTCTTCCTTTTCTGATTCTGAGCAACTTTTCTTGCTCTTCTGGGCCCCAAGGGTTTGAACAATTCGTTCTCTCCCCATCGCACCTAGTATGCATCGAAAAGTGTGATGCATACTGAGCTGGCCATTGGCTAGTCAGTATGCATCTCACCTTGTACACAGCCAGGGTGCGATGGGCGCAGGAGCGAAAGTTTATGCAGGCTTTCTCATGAAATTTTTGCCTGTTTTTGCCCAAATCAGGATCTTAATTCATGTCTTGTTTGTGTTTCAGAGATTCATCGGATCAAGATGGTTGTTACATGGCATGAATGTGAGCATGAAGAAGAGGACGTGATTGCCTTACACAATCCGGGTACGATTACTGCATTGCGAAACTATGGTTTGCTCAAATTCTTCCACATATCAATATCTTCTCGATGCATGGGATCTGACCAACGAGGTGTTCCAAATTAGAGGTAAATACATCATTTTAATAGTTGAGGATATATACTTTTTGATTGGTTTATCGAGGCGTGGTGCCCCTCTCTCACTATCAGGATCCGCTTGTGGGGGTGAATCCGTGAGGGATTATATTCGCCAGTTTTGTAGAGATGGATCTCAGCCGAGCAGGGATGGCAAGATTGGTATTCGAGATGTCATTGATCGGTCCTTGAGGACTATTTTATTCACCTTTTCTAGATTGGATGGTAGCGCGGCTCTTCATTTGGCCAACAGGTCTTATATGCAGTACACCTTGGAATGCCTTGAACCAAAGGTATTCAACTGGTGTGATGAAGTACTTCCGATTATAAAAGAACAACTTTCCAAGGTGAAGAATGGACGATCCAAGAACTTTGGTTACGGTTCTATTTTGACTACGTTCACCTCAGAGAGGATTCCAATGATGCAGCCATAGTACATTTCACTTGGATTGCCAGCACCGAGGGAACCACGGATGCATAGATGGGTTGATCTCTTAGCCAGACATGCTAGTCAGTCACAGATTTCATTCTCTAATGCCTTTTTTGAGTGGTTTGACCGTCAGGAGATGGTCTTTGCAGAGTATTCATACGTTGGGATGGATTTCCAAGGCGACCCGGGTTTGGCGTTACCGGTTCGCGAGTAGTAAGGTGTTATAGGTAAAACGATTTGACCATATCTCTGTTTATTTCTTTTATACTGTTTTTATGTTTTTTTAAGGTTATCAAGACTAATTAAACTCATATATGTGTGCAGATATTAGACCAGTGTGACCAGCAGCACACCTGAGGGTAGCAGTTGTCGTTCCAGTAGGAGACGTTGTAGGGAGGGCTATCATTCGCGATCTGGACATAGTAGAGACCCTTGCAGTGTTGCAGGATCAGATCGAGGGTCTCACCCTTGGTATTCAGGGTGTAAGGACCGAGGAGTTACCTCTGAGATTACAGCGCCATATCACTGGTGTACCGATTCGATGGACTAGACTCTTATGTATGATCACACAGGCGGTGACTCGCTATCACCAGCACCATTAGTCTAGGGTGCTTTTCTGCATTTTTGAGTTTTTGGGTCGTATGACCGATTTTTTCATGGACACAGAACATTTTGTAAAAAAATATAAACAACTATATATATTTTTGATTTTCAGAGTTTTATTTCGGTTAAGTTATGTGATCCTAACGCAAATGTTGATTGAAATGATTTTTCCTTTATAAATGTTGCAATGTTTGTCTAACACGTAATTTGCTAATGAATCAGTTAATGTGTTTAAGTTTCTGGAAATGTGTTGATATTGAATAGAATCAAACTGCCTTTCCAAAATCCTGACCCTTAGGAACATATGATAGATAGCTGGATTCCGAATGGAATAGATGCCAGTAAGTTGTAGGATGATGAGTTGTGAATCTAGCTTGACAACAAGTTGGCATATGCCATGTGCGATGGCATCAGAGAGAAGCTCCATCAATGCACTGTACTCATTGATGTTGTTTGTTGATCGACCAATACATATCCCACTGAAACTCACTAACTCGCTGCTTGGATCAAAAATGGCCTAGGCTGCAGAAGATAGATTTTGTGTACTATGACTAGCTCCGTCGTCATATCCAACGAATGGTTCCAACAGGTCTGACATCTGCAACAAATGCAAAGTGGATTACCTAACCAAAATGATCACTCATGACGAAAACAAAAATGCAACAAAAGCATATAAAGAGATTACTACACTTAATCAAGCATAGTAACGCTTAAGGTACAACCCATTTCGGGGTTGCGACAATGGAATCCCATTGTAATATACTAGCTTGTAGGTTCTTTTTGCTAATACTCATTTAACAATGTAGGGGCCCATCCATAAAGGTTGGAACTTACCTGCTCCCAATTTATCAGATTCCTGATCGTACAACAAGACCAGGTCACCTTCTGAGAAGACATAGGGTTTGACATTTTTATCAAATTGTGCCTTGACTCATTTCTTATGAGCTTCATTAGCCAAAGCGGCATCACGACGGGTTTCATCCAATTGGATTAGTTCCAAGAAACGAGCCTCTGCTTCCATAGTTTCAAGGAGTAGATCGACTGCGAGCTTGAGAGATGAAATTTCACAATGAATTAGCAATACTGCTTCCAGGCCATACACCAACTAAAAGGGTGTAAATCCAGTTGCGTTTCTCACCGATGTCCTATATGCCCATAAAGCTTAGTACAAGATTAAGTGTCAATTCCGTTTATGGACTCCAATCATCCTTTACAGCATGCGCTTCAGGACTTTGTTGATGGCCTCAACTTGTCCGTTAGCTTGCGGATAATAAGGATTAGAACTGTCGTGGGACAATCCTAATTTGGCAGCCAATTCAACCATCATGTGATTACGAAAATGCGATCCATGATCTGTGACTATAGCTTGTGGAACACTGAATCTAGAGATTACATTATTGAAAAATAAAAGAGCAGTCATTTCGCCACTATTGTTTAATGTAGGCATCGCCTCGGCCCATTTTGTAAAATAGTCGACTACGACTATGATATACCCATGCCCCCCGTCCGAGATGGGGTTACATGTCATGAAATCTATGCCCCATTTGGCGAATGGCCCAATAGCAACTACTGGATGCAGCAGTGCGGGTGGTAGTCTAGTTTTACGGTCGAAGATCTAACAAGCATGGCAACTTCTGACCACGATTATGTAATCTTTGAATATAATAGGCCAGAAGTAACCTGCTCGTAAGATCTTTTATGTCATAGCTTAACCAGATTGATGCCCTCCACACGCACCTAAATGACAAGCATTCAAGACTTTTTTGGCCTCCTCATGTGTGAGGCACCTTCGCAGAATAGTATCGACACCACGACGGTAAAGGGTATCACCGATGATCATGTAGTCTTTGGCTTGGTATTGAGTACATCATTGTTCAGAGCGAGAGGTTTTCGACCTAAAGGTTTGGGTTTGGAGATAGATCAGTATATCTCCATACCACAAATCACTTGACGATATCAGAAACAGAGATTCATCCACGATTGATGCTTTAGATGTTGAATCGTTGGACAACAATGGGAGGTCGCGTAGTAACTCTGCGAAAACTAGAGATTTCTTTGATTTGGATTTTGTGAATTCCAGATAAAACTCTTGCAAAATGGCTATTCATTTTGAATATTTTTCCCCTATTAATTGACGCGACAGAATGTAGGTCATAGGGTTGCAATCTGATAGAATGGTAGTTTTGCGAAATAGTATATAGTGTCGAAATCTCTAGACTACTTGAACAGCTGCTAAAGCCAGCTTTTCAACATAGGAGTACTTTCTTTCTGTATAATTTAAGTTTCGACTTGAATAATAGACTTGATGTTCAATTCCGTCGACTTCTTATACTAAAACCATTGCAATAGTTGTATCTGTTGCAGCAAGATACAGGTTAAAGTCCTTTTGATAGTTAGGAGTGTACAATAATGATGCTTTTATTAAGGAATCCTCTAAAGCATCAAAGGAAGCTTGCACAACTTGATCCCAGTTGAAGGGCACTTCTTTTTTCAAAAGACATGTATAACCTTTAGCAAGTTAAGCGTAATTTGGAATGAACCTTCTTAGAAAGTTTGCTTTCCCTTGGAATTTATGAATCTGAAGCAAATTTGAAGGTGGAGGCATGTCAATGATTGCCTGAACCTTACATGGGTCGAGTTGAATCCCATCCTTAGAAACTACGAAACCAAGTAAACGACCAGAACTGACACAAAACACACACTTTAGATTGAGTCGTATCTTGTAGTGTCGACAACATAGAAATATATCTCTCAATTGCCACGGATGATCAGTCCGCTTTCGCGAAAGAGCCGGTAGATCGTCGAGATGTGGTTGAACGATGTGCTTGATGTCATGGAAGGTGTAGTTCATTGCCCTCTGAAAATTTTCCCCTGCGTTCTTTAAACCGAAAGGTAGTTTACAATACGTGAATGTGCCCCATGGACATATACATGTGGTCTTCGACTGATCCTGTGGGAAAATGTTTATTTCATTATATCCGGAAAATCCATCCATGAATGAAAATATTTCACATCCGGCGCATTCATCAATTATCTGGTCGATGAAGGGTGTAGGGTAGTTGTCCTTTGGACAAGCTTGATTTACATCCCTGTAATCAACGCACACTCTAATCGTTCCTTGCTTTTCCATGACAGGAACAATATTCGATACCTAATCAGTTAGGGGAACAGGGTAAATGAAACCAGCATGTAAAATTTTTTCAACTTCTGCCTTGATGGCAACGGCTTTCTTCGGGTGAACTTGTCGAAGACATTGTCGTACTAGTTTGACATCAATATACATCTTGATTTCATGTTCAATGATGCTCGAGTCAATGCCTGGCATTTATTCATATGACCATGCAAAGACATCTCTAAATTCATGAAAGAGAGCGGAGTATATTTCCAGATCTTAAGAAGAGAAAGAATTTCTGACATGAATATTCTCTACAACATTAGGTTTGGTTGAGATATTTATGGCGCTAGTTTCTTCAATATTGGATAGATTCTGCTCGGAATCCACCGTATTTACAGTATTTGAAAGAAAATAAAAAACCGAAGGATGATTAAGGTCGCTGGAATAATCTTCATCGTTATATTGAAGATGGGAATGATGGTGGTAATATTCCCATGGTGCCTCTCCTATCATCATTGACTGAATGATTCCTTCGTTTGTAGAATGTACATGTGACCAAGGATTTGAAGAGGTGCCATATTCTTGAGACCTATTTATCCAAACACTTGATGAGTGTTGATTTGGGTTTGATAAAGCAAGTTGGGCTAGTAACTGAGGTTCGTATCCTTTATGGTTAAAGGCCACAAGATTGGAATCCGTTGGGTCAATCCCACCTATTGCTAATAATAAAGCTTGCTTTTGGAAGGGGCAATTCTGCAGTACTTCAAGTGTCAACATAGGCGATTGAGCCAGATCTTCTACTATATTATAATTCTATGTTGCTCAAGAACAAGGGTTAAATGTTGATTTATGTACTACTCCCTTTGGCGGCTTTATTGTTAGTTCAAGAATGATGGGTGGCACAACTTCTGACGAAGTTGTTGTCGAACTACTGGGTTGATCTGTAACCTTGTTGTTCGATATTTGTGGATTCCCATAACCTTTTTTCCTTGTCGATATCAAAGCATCATTTTACTATTTCAATATGGATTACATAAGCACTTGGGATGGGGAAGCATTATCAATAGCAACCATATTAGTTTCTAGTTTTGGAAACGGATCAATCAACACTGCTGAGGTGCTCGAAGATTTTAAAAATTTCTTGACCTCAGCTCGATGCGGAAAATCTTTCGTCCAATGTTCTTCATTACATATGAAACATGGTTGACCTGGTTTCTTTCACCCAATAGGGTTTTTAGAATATTTTTCAGGACGTGTATCTTCCTGTTTCTTCTTCTTGTTTTTCCCTTTCTTCTTGCTCCCTGGTTGGTTCGGTTCTTTGCCTTTGTTGGATGACACAGCGTTAACCTCCGAGGCAAAAATTTTGTCATTTGCTTTTTAACTAGAAACTACAAGTGCTTTACCAAATCAAGCCTTTGCGGTTTGCGTACTTGAGGTGCCAATCACGCCATCGCCAACATGAGAGTCCCTGTTTGATTTAGGAGGAGGAGGAAAGGAAAATTCTGGTCTAGGGGCATTAGGAATTTTGTCATAGAGTGTGCCAGACTGAGTATAGATCAAGTCTAGATATTGCGCTCGAGCAATAACTTGCTCTTCAGTGACAACTCCTCCTTTCGCCACATCTTCTGTAATAGAAGGTAATAATGACTTAATAAACCACTCAACTAGAAGCTAATAAGGAACATAGGTCTTTACCATTCGATGATGATGTCACCACTCATGAATATGATCAGATATGTGAGTGGTTGTTGTCTGTTTAAAGTTGGTAAGGAGTTCTGTTCCCGTTTTCTACCTTATGGGTAACTAAAAGTGGGTTAAAAATGTAGTGGCAAGGATGCTGAAGTTATCAAATGAAGCTTTAGGCAATTCGATGCACCATTTCGCTGTCGGAGCAGTTAGCGTTCACTGAAAAAGGCAAAGCCTAAGTTACTCAGGTCCTCTATAGCGACAGATACTGGAGGGGTGACACCTTCTGAATTCTGGAACTCAACTCCCAGATGTTCAGGTGAGTGAACTTCAGTTTTTGGATCAGCTCTAGATGGAGTTGTTTCAGGTATTGAGGCGTCTACCATTACATTAGGATTAGTTCTAATGTCCTCTTGTAACCATGGAACTTCTTCTGTAAAGACAGATGTACCAGAAATGATTGGATTAACTGTAGTTGAAACACAAGTTTCAAATAAACCAATAGAGGTGGACTCAGTTAAAAGAGACTGTTTCGCCCGGAATGGTTTCGTTTATGGAGTCAAAGATGGTTGACTCGCCAGCCTCCGCGAATGATGTGGTTTTGATTGACTTTCTTCCACGATTGCGGATTACTTAATCAACTCAAAATTAAAAAGGAGAAAATGTTATTCCATATTAAATGAATTTTATGATGCTTTGACACAACTTGCTTTTTCAATTTTTAAGAGTCGAGAAAAAGCTAAAGGTGACTCTAGTCACCTTTGATTTTTAATGATCCTGAAGTGACAAGTGCTTAGATGGACCTTTTCTTTTAAGGAGTCGAAAAAGAATGAAAGTGACTACTCTAGAAATCTAGATAGAGGGATTACCAAACCAATCGCAAAATTGCAATATACACCTTGGTGGTAAATTAAGGAAAAATTACCAAGGACTTTACGTATGCCAGTCAATCTTCTCGAATGTTGTGTTCAGTGCATTGCAATCGATAGGGCAGCAGACCTGGCTTCCTAAGGATAAAGGATATCAACCTATTGTAGTCTCCCAATATATACTCGATGGTATGGGGAGCACAAGTCTGTACTGGCATTTGTCGTATCAAAGAGGAGGAATCACCCAACCTTTGATGAAAACGATAGTTACCAGGCTTTACGACGCCGGAATACGTCTCTAGCCTAGACTTCTAGATGTCGTGTGTTAGGTTCCAAAGCGTTTTTATGTTCATTGAGGTTTATTTTAGAGTTGATATTTTTTAAGAAGTTTGTCTTTCAAGGTTCACCGTGTGATGTAGATGTAAAATTCCTAAATATGAAATCTCAAATGATAAGCAGTCATTTGTTTTCTTTCAGTAGTGAAAATCCTAGCTACTAAGGAAAGAAGAGTACGGTTCTTTCAACAGAGAGTAGAGAGCATACACTAAATGCACTTTTCCTAAACCATTTTCCGCGTGCAGTCTAAATGCAACTACACATGCATGTATTTGTTTTTCCTATAAGAACTCTAGACACCACATATCTCCACAATGGTATGATATTGTCCACTTTGGGCCTAAGCCCTCATGGATTTGTTTTTGGGCTTTACCCCCAAAAGGCCTCATACCAATGGATATATTTGTCCATCCTTATATACCCATGATCCTCCCACTTCTAGTCATGTGGGATTTTGTCGATACCAACAATCTCCCCGAGCAAAGGACCATCGAGCCTCTCAAACGATTATCCAATCCGTCCCCTCTCTACCAACCAGGATTCTCCGCTCCAATGTGTTGGAAGCACACGCCTTACATGGAGCACCACCTGCCTCGAGAGCTTGCTCTATCCCAGGTTAACTCCTCTTCATCGTGTTGGGACCAAGACACGTCCATGAAGAATCCAGAGCACACCGCCTGTCTAACCGAGCTGATCCACGGATCCCATTGTGATATTACCAGGGCCCACCACCTTCGTTCGGCATTTTGAGGATTCATCCACTTGGCTAACTTTGGAACTTGGCTCCGATACCACTTGTAAGAACTCTGGACACCACATATCTCCACAATGGTATGATATTGTCCACTTTGGGCCTAAGCCCTCATGGATTTGTTTTTGGGCTTTACCCCCAAAAGGCCTCATACCAATGGAGATATTTGTCCATCCTTATATACCCATGATCCTCCCCACTTCTAGTCAATGTGGGACTTTGGTCGTATACCCAACATTTCTGTTTCCTTAATGTGAGAATGCCAAAAAGAAAACTAAGTATAGATCTGAACTACTTATCTTCAAAGCGACACTTCAACAATTTATTTTCAAAACGAAAGGAAGACTAAGATGATACTTTCAATTTCGAATGGAAATTTACTTTCGACACTTCAAATACTGATAATTCAAATCAAATACAATGGCAAAAGTACAATTGACTATCTATAAGAGGAAGACTTTATAACACTCTTCTTTTCGACACACAATGATAGTTGCGACACTTTTGAATCAAAAGACGATAGTTCAATTAAGCTACTCTTTGCAAAGGAGGACTGTAAATGATGAAAAATACATAAAAACACATTCATAATTCCTGATCAATGGAGGGTGAATAATGTAAAGGAAGAAGGTTTCAACAATGATATACTGATCATAAGCAGCAAAACTATTGAATAGAGCTGAAAACAATGAAGAAAAAACTAAATTCCAGAGAAGGAAACAGTTTCATTTAGTCATCGCACCTGTCCTTAAGGGAAACAAGGATGCATCTCACTTGCAAAACACGGGAGGTGCGATGCATCCAGACTTCCAGTTAGAGATAGTGCGATGGACCAAGCTACAAAACTGAGCTTGGTTTTTGCTCACAGTTTGCAACTAAGTTCAGTGATTTAGGCCAAGCTATGATAGTCAGTAAAAACAAAGTATAGGGGTATGATCTTATAAGGTTATTGAGCTACCACAAGGGCACTTAGGATGTTTGCTAGTCAGATGTTGAGTTCATAAACCAACCCAGAGATTGACTAAAGCAGTGTTGATCTACTTTGCAGTTGCATAGCAAAAGCAGTTTGAAGGCTAGTTGGCTTAACTTCAGGATCCATCTGTAGTTTATAAAGCAAACAACAGTAACAAACAAACAAATTATTCACTTCCCAACAGAGTCACCATTTTGTTTTTGGGAAAACTAGTGTCATTCGATCTGCTAGTCCCACTAAGACGGGTAGCGATCTTAGAAACAAACAATTCAAAGTAACCTGTGTTTTCCTTTATGTATGATAGATAAGAGAGAAACAGAGAGCACCAACCTTAATCTTTCACTTGGCTCCTTTCTTTTTTGCTCTCTCCTTTGATAGAGCTTGCCACTCCTTTCTCACTTGTCTCGCTTTAAAGAACACCTGTAGAGACAAAGCAACAAAACACCATCTAAAGCATAGAGATCTATAATACCATAAACAATGAAAAATCAGAAGTACATTAACCATACAATTGCATTCACAAATACAAGATCCACAAATCATAAGTATATGGAGGAAAAATCAAATAACTTTATTGATAGTAAAAGTAGAAGAGAAGATTACAACCTAGCTGTCTGATCCAGCATCATCCTCCCAGCATGAAAGCCCTCTTCACCTCATGAAAAGTAAGATCACCCAACAAATACAATGTTCTTCTCAAAGAGAAACCAACAGCACTTCCTTACAAATTACAAAATTCCAGCCTATAGATCTCTCAGTTGAGGGATCCATATATAAATATTTGCAGAGGGGTGAGTCAGCTTCTGGGTTTTTTATTAGTATCATTTCATTGACAGTTCTTGGTTCCACTTAGAGATTTCATGATCTCTTACTCATCCTTGGGAGAATTCAGAGAGGCAAGTGTCATAAGGGAAGTTTCTAGAAGATTCCCTAGGTTTCCACTTAGCAATCTGCCTCTACCATTTGTCTACTCTAGGCCATCACACCCTACAGAAGGCGCTTTCAGTATGCATCACACCTGGCCAATGTAGCAGTCAGTATGCATCGCACCGTCAGCATGGAGCAGTCTGTATGGTCCAGTTTTGGCCAGTTCTGAGTGGTTTTTCAAGGAGAACTTCTGGGAGATGATGTAATCAGTTGACCTTGATCCTTTAGGATTTGAAACAACACTTTTAGGGGTTTAAGAGCCCTTGGTTTATCGACATATGTGATTGGGGTTGTAGTGCCCAAATATGTCTATAACACCTTTCGGGCTCCTTAAATAGCTCGCATTGCTCCAACCCACATGTAGTATTATTTAATGCTCTCCGTGACACACACAGAATATGGTTATCTCAATGCTTCAACACTTTACATACAACACTAACTTCTCGACCATGGGTTCACACAACTACAACCATCTTTGTTAGGCCCCTATACTACTAGTGTAACCCCTTCTTGTTATTAGTACAACCCACTTATTATATTGATGTACCCTTGTAGTGCCCATATTGTTACTATTGTGCCACATAGAAGCCGACTATTGTTATTATTGTGCCCTTACATTATTATTGTTATGTCGGCTCTGATTGTGTTATGACCCCTTAAACTCCTATATATAGAAAGGAGGTCTTTTCATTTGTATCATCCAAGAATTGTTCATTCATGTAATGTAAAGGAGGTTGCCCCCTCGAAGAGGCTGAATTTTAAGGCGTTGATCTATCTTTTCTATCTTTTCTTGAGCTAGTTTCATAACTTTTGGTATCAGAGCTTAGTTTTCTAGGGTTTCGCTGCTCCAAATAGGTCATCGTGGCATTTCCACTATAACTTTTTTTTGTGACGTTTCAGAAGTTGAAAAAAAAACCCATTTGAGACGACATCGCGATAAATCACGAGTCCAAATTTCAGAGCTTTTTACCCTATATTTGCAGAGATATGATCTGAGGAAGTTAGTCTTTTTATAGACTCTCGAATTACATTCCAAACAGGTGACCTGGGGAAAATCTTCATAACTTTTTCTCTGAGAATTGGATTGAAATTTTGTAAGAAGGTACAAAAAGAGGACGGACTGTAGTTTCTTCTATATATTTTTCAGAGCCAAAGGTCGAACCAGTGACACGTGGAACTTCATACAAGTTCGCTCTTCTGGAAAGGTATATAATCAGGGCATCTTGGGAGATTGTGCATAACGCTTTCTTGGAGAATCCAATTTGGATCAAACTAGTGGCATTGGAAATAGGACGCAGAGGGATACTACAGGTCGCAATTTCAGAACTTAAAGATCCGAAAGTACAGAGTTACAGTCGTTTCAAGATCGAGCTCATAAAATCAAGAAAAAGCAAGATGAGGAAGTTTGATGGCAA
>APFE031684320.1:0-12584 GCA_000404065.3 Pinus taeda
CCCATCTATAAAGGCCTATCTCCCCATATTGAACAGGCTAGTTTTTTAGCAAGAGTTTTTTGGAGGCTAGTGTTAATAGTGCAAAGAGTGAACAAGCTAGTGAGAGAGAGATAGTATTGAGCTAAGAGCTGAAAGAGAGGTTATGCTGCCGGATTGTGGAGAGAGAAAGTGACTTTGCAAGACATGTCAGACTGACTGCCGACCCAGCTAGAGGAGATTTGCAGCGTCAAGCCTTAAGTGGTTGTAATTCTTCTCTCTTTTCTATTAATGATAAGCGACTGTTATTATGGTTCCATTCATGTGTTCTACTGGTAATATGTGAATTATATCCTGCTTGACTGATATATAGCTGTACGATTTTGGATTTTATGCTTGTTTGTGGGTTGTTCTTCATTTTGTGCAGGTGTCCATGCGTGGAGCGCAAGGATAGCGACCGGCCAGAGCTAGAGGACAGGGGCGACACTTCTCCCACAGCAAACAGCATTGGATCCCAGGTTGGTCTCCCTGATCGACTTCTAAATTGTATAGTTAGGAACTTGCATGCAGCGTGATTGATTGTTGCTAGACCCCTGTGGGGCTAGTGGGATCCACCTCTGTCCGCAGAGGGGATATACCTCCGCAACACTAACCTAAGGAAATCTTCCATAGAATGTATCTGTTGTATCCATACCCATTATCGGGCTAGAGGAATTTGTTCATGTCCGCACTTATAATTTTACTTCACCATAGATTTTATTTACAATTTTAATGTGAACTTGTGTATTCCTCTATTAATATAAATCATGTTATTCTAAATTTTATTTCATAGAAGTACTTATACTATTGATCCAAAATGGATCTTGTTAAGTCAAGTCGAAATTTTCTATATGTTTGAAGTCCAAGGTGGACCTAGGTAGAAAAATTTTCTTGACATGTGTAAAATTTTAACATCCCATTTTCTCACGAAATTGGTTCCAAGTCAAAGAGATATACATACTAATTCTGGTGGTATCTATGGATTCGCATTTGGCCTCCGTACGAGGGAGAAAATGGTCGTTGAATTTTATGGTGAACAGGTGAAAAGGGGCCTTGTTGGACATGTGGCATTCACGTAGTTCGGCAAATGGAAATGGTAAAGTTAATAGGTCAAAGTTCATCTCTAGTGCATACCTCCAGGTGAATGGTGACATTCTGGGTTTTGGTTGGTTAAAGATTCATATTATAAGTTAAAGCTTGTCATCCTTCAACTCAATGGGCAATATTCTGTTAAGAACCAGTGAATATTACAAATGTATCTATGTATCCATCTATTGGAAAGACATTTTGATTATATTACATATAATCATATTCCTAGACGCATGAATACATTGACAGATGCATTAGCTAATTACGTGTTGGATAGACATTTACAAAACATGTGAAAGATAAGTAAGGCATTTTTACCATAGTAGACAGGAAAATACAACATATATATATGTGAGAATGTTTGATACATCAGAACCAAAAAAATAATATGTATGTCTATAATAACATTGGTGGCTCATAGGCCTCATAACATCCGTGGCACGTAGGCCTCAAAAAATATGTAAGTACTGGACCTAGGAA
The DNA here is from genome assembly GCA_000404065.3 of Pinus taeda. NCBI lineage: Eukaryota > Viridiplantae > Streptophyta > Pinopsida > Pinales > Pinaceae > Pinus > Pinus taeda. The sequence continues at coordinate 1,585 of APFE031684320.1, forward strand.
CTACTCAGCATGGTGGTCATGATAGCAGAAGACAACTCATGCAACATGACTCATTAATTGGAAAACCCAATCTGAGACTCCAACTGTGTGCCTCTGGTACCACCAAGGCATGTCTCCTATTCCAGCATACTCCGAAATACCATGAGTCAACCCCTTGAGGCTCCTCACGATCTCCTCCTCATTATCGCTCCCTTCCTGATAAGGGGCAACAACATTGATGGGGAGAGGTATGCGCCTGGCTATTGGGGACATCTCGGCTAGCCACTCTGGTCCAACATCTGCATAGATAAGAGAAATGTTATAAACCTGCATATACCAAAAAAAATTAAAAAAACATCAAAATAAAAAATTTGATTTTTTACCTTCATCATCGAAGTCCTCCCCATCTTGTAAGGGCATATCTAGGTCTCCACGGAAATTAGTGCCACTGTTTGGCCAGTCCTCCACGATGATCGTATGTCATCGTAGCCATGAGAAGAATGTTGGTTGGTATGAAATATGCTGACCCCCAGTGATCCTGGGCATAAAACGGCTCCAGTGGGCCATCCGTGAATTGTGTGGCACAGGAGGATCAACCTCAGTCAATTGATATTGGAACAATGGCACTTGTTCCAGGAAGAAAGTCACAAGTACTAATCCGAAGCCAAATTGCTTCAGATTCCTCACCTTGGCCTTGAACAACTGGTGCTTGATGTTCATCTTCATGGCCTCTACCTAGTTGAAGACTATAGGAGATGTGCAGTCAATAGCATAAAGGAACTTCGACTTGTTAGTCTCATGTTCCGCCTGGGACCCCACCACTCTGTTGATAGTCAACAGAAGCACCCTCAATTTTAGATCCCACACACTGGAAATCTCTATATTCCCACTCTTGGATTTCAAGGCCTCAAGATAATGTTCAGAAAGCAGGGAAGATATGCTTTCCCTGACTGGATGTGACACATACATGTTCACTAGCTCACCTCTGTGAGACAGTCTAGTGATGAAGTAGATATCTGAAGTTGTCAACTCCAGCTCCTGGTCCCCAATGACAAAAATCTCACGATTGATGTCCCAAAGGCCTATCAAGTATCGAAGCAACTTGGGCTAGGCCCTCATCATTGGTGTAAGGAAGAATTTCAGGAACCTGTAAGCCCTCAAAGCCTCCAGGAAATTTGGATCATTCAATACCTTGGTGTCGAAATCTTCATGTTCTCTTTCCTTCCAATCCACCATTTTCGACAACTTCTCTCCTGCAAAAGCCATTTATTTGAGTCAATCATCAATTTTGGCACATAAAATTCATGTTTTAACAGTCAGTCCTTGAGAAACAATGATTTTTTCCTATCCACAGTGCCAACGCACTTTTTAAAAGATAGTCGCACTATTCGGTGTGAATGGTTATGAAAAAACCCTTGGCCGACATGATTCCATGCCCAGAAATCGCGCCGTCCGAGGGCAATTTTTTTTCTCAAAAACCTCCCTAAAAATCCTAACGAAAAGGCTAAAAACAGAAATGAATAACATGAAAATGGAGCTCAGGTCTTCGGCTGCTTCCTAGAACTGATGTCTCGTTGATTGACCTCCCAGATCTCCCGCAATCTGCTTCGCAAAAACCAGGGCAAAAGTGGGTAAAAAAGTCTTCACTACAAGGTAAAATGGTAAATGGTAAAAATATATTTACTTTTCCCCTTTTTATTCATTCTTTCATGAAAATAGCAGGTTTTATAAGTATTTTTGACCTATTTTACCTCAAGGAATCGATAATACCCTTTGCCCTACTTGTTTAGCAACAGGTGATGGATGCTCGACGATGGTGATGAGTCACATTTCAGTGCTTTTCTTGACTTGTTAAAATCATATGAAAATATTATTGAGTATTTTTCCCTTTTTGACTCGTTAAAGAGAATAAAAATGAGGGGTCCGCTTTCAACTCTTTTCCGACCCTTTAAAAACGAAAAGATAGCCAAGCCCTTGTCATTTCAAACTCGTTAATGGATGTGAAACTTCATGCGCCCAGTATAAGTTTACCCCTTTTTTGGGTTGGGAGGCACTATTTATGAAAAAGGTACTCCTTGACTAAAATGGTCAAGCAATTCTCTCAAGTATTGTTTTCTACCTTTTCGCGCTCGAGAGACACAAATGTACAGAAAGGGACCATTTAGAGTTTTTCTTTTACGTGTCTTTTTCAAACTCTCTAAACATGAAAAAGATACCAGTTACACCTTTGTCGTTAAACTATTAAATGACATTAGATTTGTCACCATGATGAACACGAGCTTCTCCTTCCTAAGCCTTGCTAAACTTACTACGTCTGATTCATTCGAAGGATGAACTTATAGTCCAAGTATATTCTATCCCCTTCAAGCTTACGATTAAAAAATAATTGGCGTACTCTCCAATCTATCAGTCGTGTCAGCGACTTACTCCTGAACATTACACTCTTTGCTTCATGTTGGGTTGGGACATCCTCCTTTACATCGTTGACCTTCCTGGGTTTGGTCCATTCAATTTTCCTTCCATTTTATCTCTGTTATGTCATCATGACCATCGATTCCATGGATCCAAAAGTTGCCAAAATTCCAGTTGTATCATCGATATGTTCAAGAGTTTTCCTTCTACAGTTACACTTACCTCTATTTCTCTGTATCATCCAAAAAACATTTTGCATCCTCCCATCTCACGTTGATGATGTGAAATTCATTATGGCCCTCCTTCGACACAGTCTCTTTCTATCGACATCGACTCATTATCTGGAAATTTGAACGAGAGACTCCCTTCAAGTACCTTAGAGCTTGCATGCCCTAATGGCAAGTTCTTCACACTCAACGACAAGTTCACATCATTGGCTTTTGATCGTGTGATTTCGCGAGTGTTTGAATTTAGTTCCTGTATTCACATTATGTGAATTGTGCTGATAGTACCTTGAGGGCCATTGCCATTATTGATGGTTTCTCTCATGCTTTTTAACAGTTTTCATCATTGACTAGTAATCAAGTGACTTTCTAGCATGTTTGATATCAACACATCTATTTGCATGCTAGAATTTGTACTTTGATCAAGTCGTGTTGGAGCACAGGGCCCTGGACTTAGATCACAAAAGTCCAAGTTGTGAAGTGATCTGAAATGGTTATGATGATATGCATCTCTCTATGAGATGTTTGGCTACGACCAGACTATGAGTTGTCATATGTGATCCTTCTCATTATTGGATGGTTATGACCATACCTTGGTTTTGTTATGATCCTCTTTAACGAATGCCTACGCCCATACTTGGATCCATTTACATGATCATTCTCTAGATGGCTGCGTCCATGCCATGCTTCATGTATCATTTGATAGAGATCTCAGTTTATGTATATGTATTTGTACTTGCTTGCAGGTTTTTTGATGGCAGACCAGTTCCCCGCATTGATTTCTAAATAATTTCATCCCTCAACTTTGACTCGGCCTTCACGCTTTAGGGGGCATCTATTACACAACATTTTGCCATTATCCCTATACTCCCCATTCCTTGATCCTAGAGGACCTCTACAGTGAACCTCGCATGCTTTGCCTTCATGAAGAAACTCCCATTATGTCCCTCTTCATGAGCGATCATTTCCTTTTTGCACCATTTCCCGTGAAACTTTTGTTTCGCCCAATTTACAAGATCGACGCTAATGACCTTTGTATCCCCCATGCCAATGTGAATAGATTAGCACTATTCCCATCGACAATCGGTGCGACTGAGCTGTGTTCCAATTACACTAGCCCTATTATGGAATTTTTTTTTTTTAAATTAGATCCGAAGCTTCCAGCTCTAGAAGCTTTGTAACAGAAGTTTGGTAAATGGTTTGGCCGGATGGGGTCTGAATGACAGTTTGGGCTCCTTTGCCCTATAATGATGGAACTAATTCAAGGGATAAGTCCTTCTCCCATGAGAAGAGGATCCATATCCCATCCATATTTCCTATATAAACCTCCCTTCTTCCCAAGCACAAGCTAGTTAGAGTGTTGGTTGAGTGTGAGTATACTATTTTGATTAGAAAAGCAAGATATTACTAGTTGTAGCCATCTAGTTGTGTGAGGGAGAACTGTGTTTGGGTTTGGAGTGAATTATATAGGGAAAATCCTTTAAACTATTGTCGTTTGAAGCCATCATGGAATGTTAGCAAAAGTGTGTAAGAATCTGGTCTTATCAAAGCAAGACTGCCACGCCAAGATGAATGCTTGTAATCTCTCTTTGATATTAATATATGCAACTATAAATTGATTTCCTACATGTTTTTTAATATTACATATTCGTGTCTTGATGCTTCTTGACTCATAAAGTAAGTTGAATTGCAATTTGTCTATTATTATGTTTGTGTGTTGTTGTTGTTTACTTATTTTAGGAACTTGAAGAAGGAAGCAAGAGATTGTTGGAGAAAGCAAGTGAGGACACCATCAGGTAGCACAAGCGACCAAGAGGTAGGCCCTCTTGATTGATTCTAACCTAAGGAAATCTTCCATAGAATGTATCTGTTGTGGCCAGACCCATTATCGGGCTAGAGAAATTTGTTCATGTCTTCCCTTATAATTTTACTTCACCACAGATTGTCTTTACAATTGTAATGTGAACTTGTGTATTCCTTGATTAATATAAATGATGTTATTCTAAATTTTATTTCATAGAAGTACTTATACTATTGATCCAAAATGGATCTTGTTAAGTCAAGTCAAAATTTGCTATATGTTTGAAGTCTAAGATGGACCTAGGTAGAAAAATTGTTCTTGACATGTATAGAATTTTAACATCCCATTTTCTCGCGAAATCAGTGCCAAGTCGAAGAGATAGACGTACTAATTCTATTGGTATCTATAGATTCGCATTTGGCCTCCGTACGATGGAGAAAATGGTCATTGAATTTTATGGTGAACAGATGAAAAGGGGCCTTGCTGGACATGTGGCGTTCACATAGTTCGACAAATGGCAATGGTAAAGTTAAGAGGTCAAAGTTCATCTCTGGTGCATATCTCGAGGTGAATGGTGACATTTTGGGTTTTGTTTGGTTAAAGATTCATATTATAAGTCATGGGTGCATTAATAAGTTTGTGGCACAGCTACAAACCTATGGTTTGTAAACCATATGACATACCATATATGAAATTAAAGGTGCACATTCTTCTTAATGCTAAAACATGCTAAAGGTTCAAACTATGTGTGAAAACCATGGTGGGCGCAAGCAATAGCTACATTATGCAAACCATTTAACTATATTGTAGGTGGGCGCAAAGACTTACATTATCAAACCATGGTGGCAGAATATGTAATGAACCTATGGGGAATATGCAATATGGCGGAGTAAATCAAAACCTATGGAAAAAGGTTATAAACTATGGTGTAGAATTATAACAAAGTATAAACACGTTCATACATGGTGGATCCCAGTCTAGTCACATGGCACAAAGGTCGAGGCACATGGTGGTGGAGTTAATGGCCATGACCGCCAGAGGATGTGAGTTAACTTTCCAACAAAGCATCAAAGATGTAGTGTCAAACCATATTGCAAGCATATATGTTAAATTCTGATGGCAAATATATATTAAAACAAAAAATATGGCTTTTATACATTGTGGAGGTGGAAACCATCTGGTCTGGTGATATTGCATGACAAGGATGACAATGTGTAATATGTGGTTCAATCAACATGTCAGAGCAGTTTGAGACCACCAGGGTTAGATGCCACGGGTCTATGGTTTTATAGATCATCAAGTATGCGGTTACAACAAGTGTTATTTGGCATGGAGATGTGGCACATGGCACGAAGATGCAGGCATAGTTAAAACAACATTGTTGAGTTGTTGCCATGACCACCGGAGGTTGTGAACGTGGAGTACTGAGTCAACATTTCCATGGGATATGTCATCAAATCATCGGGAATAGATAAGGAGTAGCTTCAATTCACGTGGAAAATGATGTATGACTATGTGGCATGGGGTCACTGCCAAAAGCAATTCACATGGCCACAGGTTGTCATAACTTAATCGCCACACAGACCAGAGCTGAGTTATGATATGGTCTTTCATCGAGTTATATGATAAAACTTTGGATTATGATTGTAATAAAAGCCACCATTTCAATCTATATGCACCATGAATAAACCATAGGATAAGACATTACATCAATGCACAAAGGATATTGTATTCAGTCCAACCTTTGTAAACCATATGCATTATATGGTTAGACCATACTAAAATGAAATGCGCCAAAGTTAATAATTGTTATAACTATAGCGTTATGTGTAATTTTGTTATTGCACCGAGTATAGGTTTGTCCACCTAATTAAAACAACTTGCCATGTATATCTCGGTAGGTTCGAACATGGAACCTAGCCAAGGTATTATAAAAGGATTACCATTGCACCACTGCAGAGGGAGAGTTGAACAATGAGCTCCATAACAGAGTCCTATTGGTGCTTGTAGTGTTCATTTGAGGATATCTTGGTCCTCCTTGGGCCTTTTTACTGATGGAGATAGGCGTTGGAAAGATGAGATATAGGCCTCCTTTCTGATAGCCAGCAACAGTGCCTGTGTGCACAGTTCATATGGAATAAACTCTATGTAAAGAAGGATTTCAAAGCCATTTCAGAGGCAAGCAGTTGTCAAGTTAGTTTTTGCCTTTATAGAAGCATCCGAAAGATGATTTAGAAACTTGAAGAGCTGAAACAGGGGTTTTGACACATTCTGGATTCAATGAAAGTGGTTGCTCATCAACAATAGCAGTGAAGTCTGTAGAAGTCTGTACCTGAATTGCATCTCACTCAAACAAGTGGAGACAAGGTAAATAATCAATGTATTGATCAAACTCGAATTCTCAATTTTAGTAGAGGTCAAACTCATTCTTAGAGACTCTATGTTTTTGTTATAAATGATAAGTCCTTTGTAGAATGTCAAGTGAAATTGCAAGAGTTCTGTAAATGAGAGCATTTACATATTGGGGAAATAGCCACAACTATATCAACAATTTTGATGTACTTCTTCTTATTTAGTGGAATACGAGTGGCCTAGCCTTTTAGAGCAGGGCCCGGAGAAGTAACCTAAGAGGGGTGAACTCCGTCAACAATCTCGATGTCTTTCTATTTGACATTGCATGCTTATGTGTGTCATATCATTTTTGCATAACTTGTTTAGATGTATTAAATTACTGTTGTCAAAGGCCCATTTAACACTTGCCAAGTGTCATGAAGCGATCTAATTCTGCAATTTCAGATCAACTATAGTTTTATTTTGTAACGTAAGTTAGTACATAAAGCTCCCTACCTGGTTTACATTGTGAATTCAATTATTTCTTAGTTAGATTATCTAATTAGATAATTTTTATTTCTATTTATATGTAAATTAATATTTTAATTCTCTGTAATTTTATTTCTTGAACTTTTATACATTCTTTATTGCAAAAGTGTGGATTCCCTATAGAGGTTAGGCACTAAAGTTTGACGAATAAAAGTGTTTTTTAAGGAACTGCAAAACTATTTGATTCTTATGCAAAACAAAGTATTCTGATGAGAGATCATAGAATTATTTTGTAAATGTAATCTTAGTGATCATGCAAGCATGTAGCATTTTACTTTCTTCCTAATTGAAGTTTAACTTTCAAGTGTAAAGTGTGGATTCCCCCTAAAAAAGTTAGGCATTGAAGGTTGAAGAATGAAAGTGCTTCTTAATTAATCATAGAATCATTTTATGACAAACAAATGAATATGATTAGAGTTCACAAAGCTGTCTTGAAAACATGAGCTCATTGATCCAACAAATCTTTGTATCCCTCTAATTTTCAGTTTGATAATTCATTTTATTGCCAATGCATGCCTTAGAGCATTAGATTGTAAAAGCTCTTTCATAGCTTGAGAATCATTTGTTTACTAGTTCCACACATACAATGTTGGTGTTTAAAAGTTTATGACCATAGATTGACACTTAAATATAATGGAGTTTAAGTAGCTAACTTTCTTAACAATAACTTTCTCAAACTAAAGGAGGTTGTATACAATCAATTTTGAGCAACCTCCTCAAATCAAAATAGGTTACTATAATGTAAAGTTCCTCAAATTTGATGTGGAATCTAGGAACCTTCTCAAAATTTAACATTAAGGGGTGACACGAAATTGATTTTAAATATCCTTCTCAAAAATCAATTTTGAACAACCTCCTTAAACACATTTAATGTGGATAAACTTTTGAAAATCTAGGAAACTCTTCAAATTTGAGGATAGAATCTTAATATGAGGCATGTTTGTCATAATAAACACATTTTAATTGAGAGAAAAATACAAAAAGACTCATTCTTCCTATCGATTTAAAAAAAGCTCAAGAATTTTACACAATCTTCTCAAAACTGAGGAAAATTTCTATAGTATACCTATCATATATTATGAGATATATTATCATAATGTAATAAATAAATATCATGTGAGGATCGTTATATAGTTAATAAATAAAACATATTAATGATTACATTATATAATGCCTATTGTTATATAATAATATTTGTTTATTTATTATAATCATAAATCTGATAAGATATATCAAGTATATTACACTTTTATAGAGAATAAAAAAATGACCAATAGTTAAGAACATGTGATTTTTCCTAGAAAGACAAGGATTCAAATATAAAGGTCTTTTCCATAAACAAGTGTGTGATACAACATATTTGGTTCCAAACTTGGCTATGGCTTTAAAATTAAATTATTATTATTATTATTTGTTACCTTTTTAATTAAAGAAAAACTATGAAAATTGTAAAACTAAATTTTCCTTTAATTGAATAGAGTTATGTTGTTAAACTTAAGTGTATAATTTTGAGTATTTAAGATAATGAATTATATATATATAAGGGTATATATATATATATATACTATAATATTATATTAAATTATCATTAATTTGTTAGGAATATAGAAAAAGTATTCTCTATGATATAGTGTAAATATTCACTAGTTTATTACGACCTTACCCCATCTATCTATTAATTTTAAAATGGAAATAGAAAAATTTAAAAATTTTAATATTGGAATTTTATTTTTAAATTTTCAAATAAAAATTATTTGATAAAAATTTTAAATAATGATTCAATATAATAAATAATAATCTTATAAAATAATACTAATGTATTCTTAAATATGATTTTCCATCATCTAAACTATATCATCTCTTTTAAATTTCAATATTAATTTATATAGATTTCGATTATAAAAAGAATTTTTGTTAATTTTCTAAAATAATAGAGAGCGATATTAAATGAATAATATTACAAATTTATAAATAATATTATTTTAAAGAAAAATATCAAACACTCAATATGATATATATTATTTTTTTACCCAAAATTACAGTGTGTTAAACATTTGGCTATGCGGTTATTTTTTTGCACATGCTAGGACACGGGGGACGTTGTAGCTCCTTAGGTTGAATTGAATTCCCTATATTGAGCTTTCCACTGGACGGCGCGGAGACAATGACAGATAAGGTCTTCCAACCATAAGCAATTCCGACGAAGACGGAGAAGTGGGCCAAAACAGGCAGTAAGTTTAGGAATCTGCAATCCGGATAAGGGTTGCCGAAAAAGGAACGGAAAAACGCAGCAGGGCCAAAATTATAAAATAGAATAACCAAAATATACTCCAAAGATGGAAACAATATCCTAAATTATAAAATAGAATAACCAAATATACTCCAAAGATAGAAACAGAGCACTGAAAAACGCAGCAGGGCCAAAAAAAAGCTACAATCATAAATTATAAAATAATAACACTGAGTTAAAAGATTGGTTTAATGAATAGTAATTAAAAGATTGCTTAAATAATAATTCTGAGTTAAAATATTGGTTTAATGAATAGTAATTAAAAGATTGCTTAAACCTAAATTTGAACACAACTGTCCAAAAACGCAAGCATAAAACTCAGGAATGCCCTAAGTCATTATATAATACGCACCTTATGAATGAATGCCCTAAGTCATTATATACTACGCACCTTATGAATGAAGAAGGATAGGGATGGGTGATTTTGATGAATGAAGAATGAGAGGAAATTCTCATATCAAGAGGAGGTGATGGTATTTTCTGCAATCTAATCCGAAAACAAGAGCAGGGTGATCGAGTGGATTGATTATCTCATGGAGAGGGTAATTTGTTTGTTTATCTCTCTATTTGGTTAATTTGTTTGTCTATCTCTCTGTTTCCTTAACAAATGGTTTTCTCTGCTCAATCTACAGGTTAATCATCATGGGTATTCTATCTCTCTCAAGCACTGTGTCTTTGTCTGTCTTATGGAGCGCTCCATAAATGTTTTGTTCTGTGTAGTGTTGTATGCATCAACGTCCTGTGTTGTGTTGTGTTGTGATTGTGTCTTGTGTAATGTTTGTTTTGTGTGTCTGTTAATTGAGAGAGAAAGTTCATGCCCAGGAGAGTATGCATCACTTGTTGAAGGGCCAATTTGATCAACCAATGATGCATCCAGAGTGAGTTGTACTCATGCCAATATTTTCTTGGATTATTTTATAATTCATTTTGGACATGGGCCTGTTTCTTTTTCTGATCATGAATTGGAATTTTATGTACAGGAGCTGGAGTAGCATTTCCGGTGCTTTTGTAGCAGAGAATGAGGATTTTCCAGCACTTTCTCAATAGCCGCTGAAAAATTCCTAAGAAACATGGTTAGTACGTTCTCCTCTGTTTAATGGTTTGTGTTTATTTCTAAGTCTGAGACGGAGGATAGCCTGTAATTTCTAGTTGTTTATGTTTGCTTCCCAGCTGCACCCAAGAGTTTTTCCTGTAATTTCTAGTTGTTTATGTTTGCTACCCAGCTTCACCCAAGAGTTTCTCCTCTCATTTTTCCACACCAACTCTGCCTCCTCCTTGCCTTAAATGATTTCTTTCTATTTCGTTTCGAGCTAGGATTTTTGGTGTTCAAACTATTTAGTTCTTCCTTCAAGCGATAACCCTTTGAATTTAATACCCTGAACTTTGACCATTGGTGTATCACCTGGTACAACCC
>APFE031684323.1:1591-28143 GCA_000404065.3 Pinus taeda
TTATTTCATTTACTCCTTGGTCTATGTGATGAATATGCTTTGTTTTATGATGAATATTCAGGTGTTATGTAATCGTTTGCTTTGTTAGTGTATGCAGGTCTTAAAGTGAAGGAGGAGCTCATCTGGATCAGCAAGGCTGGACTGCTACAACAAGCGTTGGACCTAAGGTAAGATCGGAAAACACTTGATCTCTCATAGAATAATGTGTGTTTAGAGAAGGATTGCTCTTGTTTGGTTTGTTTGTCACTAGAGAGTCTTAGACTCCTAGGGAGGTTAGGTTTGTCCGCAAAAATAACTCTTTCCACATGACATGAAGGGGAGGAGGGGAACGTACAACGGAGTCATCTCTCGGTTCCGGAACAGGCTCATAATGAAAATCAGGGGGGCTCATCATCGAAGGTCAATCACGCATTAATCGACCATCAGGATAATAATCGGGAGTGGGAGAGATGATATGAGCAGAAACCCGCGGTGAGACGGAAGATTTAAGGGCGAGATTGGAAGGCAACTGTTCAACCAAAAGATCGGTCGCAGATAAGTTGTCCATCAAAAGTTTTGTCCGCATCCGATGATGAGAGACTCTACGTTTGTGAGCAGATTGCCGAGGACAATTTTTAATGAGGTGACCTGTTTTATGGCAAGCAGCACAACGGAAAGGAATACCCCAGAAGTCCAATCTTTGATTGATCTTCAAAACTCTCCAAGCAATCTCAATATGATCAAGGTAACCACCCCTATAGGCCTTTTCAATGAGGATCCATGCGATTGATTCTTTTATCTTTCTCACCAATGCACCACGAATCATCATAAACAAAACGACCAATAGAGTTACCGATCACTTCAAGAATATCCTTTGACCACATTTGCAGTGGGAGATTTGGGAGTTTAACCCAAATCAGGTTATTAGTAGGAGTATTTTTCAATGGATCATACCCGATGAACCATCTATAAAGAGCGAGAAAACTTCTCTTGAAAACCCATGGACCCCTGAGAATAGCATCAGCATCGGCGGCATTTAAAAAATGGAAACAGTACCATTCCTTCATAAGATTAGAAATAATGGGAGTATAGCCAATCACTGGTTTCCAATGGACTGCAATCCATTTCCTCATCTCGTCATCATTCATCTCTGGGAAATGCCATCGACCAACCAAGGCGAGGTTCTGTAGACTTTCAATTCTTTCTGTGAGATGAATGCTATCCAAGATAATAGCAGAAGGAGGGGCAGTAGTTTTGATTGGATTATGAGATTTATTGTAGAGGTGAGTATGCACGTGGGAGCCTCTTTCCTCCTGAATAGTGCTCCCCCAGGCAGGTCTCTCCCCCTTCTCCCTATAAGCACCATGCAGAGTCGAATGAACGACCACATCATCGAGGCTTGCCTGCCACACCCTGAGATTAGTGTCGTTCGCCCAAGCCTTCTCAGCCATCAACATGGCCTGAATTATTGCCTCCGTGGCAGACGCATCAGACCCACTTTCCATGCGCTTCCAACGAGGATTTCAACTTGGAAAAAAAACATACGGGACACTTACCAAAATTGGATCTCCAAATCCAAAAAAGTACTTGAAATTAAATGCAGTCAGATGACCACTTGAGAGAATAAGCCTGGATAATTAAATGCCAAGAGGGGAAGAATAAATGAAACTTGCATCAAACAGACCAAAGGACATATGACCCCGAAGGCTCGAGAAGCTGCCAAGCCGTCACTATAAAGAAACTATAGAAAACGAGGAAGAAAAGAATCCTTAGGGACAACGTCTGGATCAGAAAGCATTAACTGGGAGAGACGTCACCCCACTGGAAAAAAGCCCAAAAAAGGATGATCCTAGAAGTTCATAACACCTTTAGTACAAGAAAGGACGGAAAAGGACATCAATCCCAATCCCAAAGAAAATATAGAAAAATTCGATCAGAAAAATTATTTGAGAACGTTAGACCCCGAAAAAAAAAAAAAAAAAAAAAAACAAAAACAAAAACAAAAAAAAAAAATCCGAGCTGGACCAAGATCCCAGAAAAAAAGATGGGTCTGTGAACACCAAGCATGGAGCTCGCCAGGGAAAACCTGAGCCGAGACGAACCAATGAAAGAAACTAGGATGATGGGGGATCTTGAAAATCAATACAGCAGCAATAAACCTTGAAGATACACCACCAGTCCCCAATTCTAAACCTAAAGTCTGAACATGGCTTGTAAATGAAAAAAAACCTCCTAAGATTTTGAAATGTTGTAGATAGCATATTTGGAAAAACCAGGAGAAAATAGGGAGCAGAGCATGCTCAAAAATGATAGAAACACTCCATAATGGAAGGGAAAATTTCGTGCAGACAGTGTTTCTTAAAGTTTCATAGTTATAATTTAGATATTTAAAAATTTCAATTAATTTTTTTATTAAAATTTTGTTAGAAATTTTATTGTTTTCTGGCAAAACATCACCTTATTAAACTAAAATTTCTAAGTTTTCAAAATATTTTTGAAATCATAAATAAAAATAAAAATAACAAACTTGGAAACCTTAAATTTCCCAATTTTTTAGATATGTGAGCTCCTCCATGGGTAAAAGTTTTATCCTCCATGGTTAAAAATTTTACACTTACAACGGTGCTCTGGATTGCCGGAACTTTTCTTAGCAATATTTTAATATTCCATAGTCCTATTAACCCAAGGGTGTTTGAGAGGCTGAAACAACCACCACCACCACTAGCCCAAAGGTTTTTGAGAGGCTGAAACCACCACCACCAGGGTCAGGGTTTTTGAGAGGTTGAACAACCACCCACCCATCTCCTGCCATCATCGCTGCTGCCAATTAACGATGTCAAGAAGAGAGAGTTCAATGCCTTCTTCGTTAATGTAATGCAAGGAATTGGAAGTATAGAATCTGCTTATCAATATTATTAGTCCTTGCGGTAGGCATGACAGGGACTATAGTAATTGATATGACCAACTTAACATTAATTATAGTTTCTTACTATCCTGAATGCCGCAAATAACCAAAGTATTTACTCTACCAATGTATGCAATCGTTTTCGCCATCTTATTTGGCCTCTTTACGAGGCGGACAGATTAAACTATATATTATAGTGATCTATTTCCTATGCATTTTTTAGTTTAATGAAAGCGTTAAACTAATGTTTGCATTAGTTTGGATAAAATTTCATGCTTAGGAATTAAAAGTATGTCTTCCATTTATGTCACAAAGTTTCCAAAATTGTAGTGTTTAAACACATGGCTCCTACACGTTTAAAACTTTGCTCTTACATGTTTACACATGGCTCGTACATGTTTAAAACTTTGCATGGGCATACTCACTTGTTTGCATAGAAATTTATATAGCGTTTCATTTCTTAGGTTCAAACTAGTATGCCCTATTAGCTCAAGAAAACAAGAATCACTATATGGTTGCAGTCACTCTAATGCTATGGGTGATCTTCGCCGAACCCCAACTGAACCGACACTGAACCCCAACTGAACCAATGTTGTGGGTGATCTCTACTGAACCGAACCTGTGTGTGATCTATGTTGAACCTTGTGAGTGAGATCTCTGCTCGACCAATGCTATAGGTGATCTCTGCTGAAATGAACCTGTATAGAAGCAGGGGACAAGCCCGAACCTTTGCTTGTTGAACCATCTATCTGTGGTTGTTCTCATAGTAGTTTTACCCATATATTCTGGTTGTTAAGCTCAACACATGATGTAAATGGATTAAATTTCTCATAAGTTAGACCTCAATAATGCATAGAAACACTTCAGGGTCAAAATTGAATATGCAATATTGAATGTCCAACTACAATTACTTACTTGCAACCTTAGAAGAAGAGATAAAGATCTTTATTGAGATCAAGAGATAGCAAGTTCAACGTAGTTATGCGCTAGTCCAATAACTGCTAATATAGGTCTTTATCTAAACTCGCCACAACAAATTTAGCTCGCATTTCGTACTAGAGGAAGCTCAAGAACCCCCAACTTGGGTGGCGATAACCCACAATGAATGCTCCGCAGCTATTCAAACCAACAATGTTCCTCCACTATGAGATTTGCAAGTGTTTACTCCTCCCACCCCAGAGAAGAGAGGCAAGTAGTAGAACAACCCAACCCCATACATACAGGCAAGCAGTTAGAGTGAGGACTGCTCCATCTTGATTCGTGTGTTGGGAAAGATATGCTCCATCTTGATCTATGCGTTGGGAAAGCTATCATTCTTTTGAGATACATAGATGGATATCAAAACATTTAGGTAGATCACTTGCCACTGGCGGACTTGAGCAGATGCCTGCCTACTAGTTGATGGAGAGAGCTCAATGGCGACGTGTCCTGAGTGCCAAGAAAGTGGGCACCAATTGGAAAAACACAAACAAAAAGGATCGAAAGAAAGCTGACCATAATATATAGATTAATTTAGATATGCCATAGCATGCATGGATATATATGATTTCATGTGCCTCTACAAGGCATTGAGCCATTGCTAGAACATGAGAGGCCATGGAACCCCATGTGCTTGAACTTATCTATTTAGGCTCAATTTCTATGATATGCCTTCAAATGATAAGGTTATGAGCTACCTTCCATAACAGGAACTGAATACCATCCATAACGCTCTAAATTACTCATCGAGAACCTCTCTAGCTAAGGCATGAACTCGTACGATGATCCTATGCAGACAAGCCTCGACTTCCTCAGATGTGCTCATGAGATGTCTACTACATTTATTAGGTAGTCCGAAGGAATGGAACCAAGGGGAGCTGCTGAGGCTTTTTCCTCCGCCCCGACGATTCCCCTAAAGGAAACATGGTGTTTTCATCTTTTAGTTGGCATTAAGAAAATTGTATAAGCACACAATGAAAGTATCTCTTAGAATGTGGATAAGGGAAGGAAAAGCCACAAGTGGTGACCATGCAATGCAAGTGTTATCGTGTCTTACTTACTTTTCTCAATCGCAAGGAAAAAACACATGTCAATCAATGTCATCTTCTCTGAAATTTAAGAAACTGTATTAACATTTATGAACTATGCATGAAATATTTTATTAATGTTGGAGAGGTTGAGCCATTTATTTATAATAATAATAAATCATGCAAAAAACCTCAAGCCTTCAAGCATTCATGGAGGCTTCAGTATAACTTACTTCAAGTTTAGGCTTTCGGCTTCAATTATGGAGAGTATAGGAATTTTTCTTTGAACGGTTAAAGGTGTGTGATTTAGAGCTATCTCGTGATTCTGGATGAAATTTGAAACAAAAAATCCATGAAATCTTTGAAGACTTCAGCTATTGAAAATAGAATCAAATATTGTGCAATGTTGCAATTAGATTTATGTTTTGGGCTCACCCTCTTTAAGATCTTCATCTACAACATTTTCCTTTAAATTTTCAAACCCCTATTTTCATTTTGCTTGAGTTTTTGGTATCAAGATTGATGGTGAAAAGGAAGACTAAATGACATCCAATGCATGGTCACTTCCATCATTAGCCTTGACATGAGATTAGGATTTATAAGTATAGTCACCGAACAGCTCCGCATTTTTAATCTGCAAGTGAGAAATTTCCTCCATCTTTTGCACTATGTATGCCCTCATTTGTGTCATTTAAGTTTAATTGTCCTTGCCACATGCATTAGAAGTATTTTTTTCCTTGAAACATGGTACTGCAAATATAATCCAGTGGATGAGTGAGGTTACCATCATCAAAAATCTCTACATGTACAAGCAGCAATCTGGAATCTCCAGTTTGTGTTAGAAGTTTCGGTATGAAATCCTCTACATGTACAGGTTGCATCCTGATATCTCCAATCTCCAGTTTGTGGAGCCAAAGAACCAATGATTTGAACTAAAAGTCTCCTCTGTTTGAGGTGAATATTGTATATCTTCCTTTGCTGAAGGCATTTCCTGAAGTCATTATATGCAATTGCGGTTCTAAATTTGCATTAAAGGAAGGCATTTCCTGAAGTCATTATATGCAACTATGGTTTTAAATTTGCATTCGGTTCTAAATTTGCATTCTGAAGTGGATGAGAAATACATTTAGGCAAAGGCACCTCAAAATATGTCTTACAAATTTTCTTAAACACCAAACCATACTTACCTACGGTTTACCCGCTCCACACAGTAGCTTCTGTGCAGCCTCCCTCGTTCTATTTGTAATTGGATTTTAGCGATAGCTCATTCATGATTAACCTTGATACAAATTGATTTTCGTGTCAGGACTGGTAGCCATGAACGAGATAAACCATGCATGAATCTACTATCATAGTTCAAGCATGTGGTCATGACTAGTTAAGTATAGACATAAACACTAGATAAGTGAATAACAGAGTTAATTATTAGTAGAAATTGTGTAGTCAGTTGGGTGTCGATCCTGGCACCAGTATCTCTTCCTAAATATCTCTTAATCTTTGTCCTCTTAAGTCTCTCTTGATTCGTCTTCCCAGCTACCTACTAAATTAATAAATGCATAGTAAAATCACTTACAATCCATATCCATGAGACTATTCACACCGTAAAGAAGTTTCACTCTGGGAATAACATTGTCATTGTCTATTCTTTTGTAGATATTTTATGAAGTGTTACTAATTTTACACCTTAGTTAGGTTACCCACATTCACTGTAAATAAAGTGTAGAATTGGGACATTTTACGTCGTTAAAATGGTGGAATATGCACTTTATTTTCGTGTGATTAGTCCAATCGGGTAAGAGAGGTGTTCTCATACTCATGTTGGGTTGTTGACCAAATTAGCTACCAGAAACATAAATTTATTTGATTATTATTTTTTTCTATGTATTTAGAAAAAGTATGTTTTTTCATTATTTAATAAAAATAAAAATATATTAGTATTTACAAATTTATTTTAATTTTCTTAAAATATTAATTTATTGTCGGTCAATAAAAGATTCATTATATTATTAGGAAAAATTAATTTATATGTCAAACGCCTTTGGCTATTTCCACTTCAATCTCACTGGATTTGTTAGCGAGATTAGCTAGACAAAAATAAGAGGTGTATCTAGTCATTACATACATCCATGGACAAAAGGCTAGATGCTCCAAAAAACTAAAAAGACTAAAAACCAGCTTTGTGAGTTGCATATTAAGGGGGGGGGTGGTTGAGCTTGATTACCGAGATCAATTGGAAGCCCACAATCTTTATGCATATGATAATCAATGTGATCCAGGCAAGCCTCAATTTCGTTCATTCTTTCATTGTCGCAGCACTCACTGCGTCTCATTGAAGTCAATTGTTCCAAGATCTCATTTTGGCTAAACTGCATGTCATTGATGTCGACCACTGTCTCATTCTGGTCCTCATACCTATGCTCACGAAGGATGTCTAGGTTGGCCTGGATGTCTTGCAACTGTTTGCAATTAAGCCCGGAGAGGGTGGCTGCTCCACAGGACCCAGAGAATGGGCTTAATGTGGGCAACCTCTCCTACCACATCAACACCTCTTGTCTCATCCTCATTAAGGTTCTCTATCGTGTCGGCCCATGCACCATGCTATCCACGATGTCTGCCACTGCGACAGGGATGACCCCATTAGCGTAACATGTCTCCTACTCGTACCTACTAACTTCCCCACCAACACCATGACCCCTAGACTATACCTTGCATGAATACCATCTTAATTTGAAACTAACGAAACCACCCAAACCTCAACCTCGACACCACAACAGAGATGTAACTACAATCAACCCCAAATCTTCCTCTATTGAAACAGGGGACTAACTTACAGTGACCACCAACGCTGAAAGCAGAGGGCCTCTTGTACAATGACAAATTGTAAAATGAAAAACACCTAGAGCCCCGACCCAAGTGACAAACAGAGTCTTTGACGTGCACAGGGTATACCCACACTTCTCTTAAACGATCTTTGATTATGGTGTCCCAAAAGGAAGCAAAAAAACAAGAGGATTAAGGGCTAGCCTCAACCCTTAGGACCCCAAACCACTCAACCATGGACCCACAAAGGAGGAATCAATGTGATTCTTTGGCTGACCCAAAGCCAACGAATGACAAAGAATTCTTCCACATAAGAGAATAGCCACCCTTCCTAAAGAATAGGCCCCCAACAAACCAATTGTGTTTCAATAAAGAGACGAAAACCACCCACCACCAAATGATAAATTGAAATGTAAGAGAATGAACCACCATAGCCACAACCCCAAAGGAACAAGAATTGGACCCCTAACCTTCACCTCAATGGTCGATATAGGAGAATAAGGCCTCTGCACACTCCACTAAGTTGACGCTTGACGAAAAACTCCAAATTCCACCAGAAATATTTGTGAGAAGTGATAATTTACCTATAGATTCATTGCTTTGTGAGTGCTTGCCTTGAGTGGTGGCGGACCCAAATCATATGTAATAGGCTTGCTTGCAATTACAGACTAGGATTCCACTAAACCCTGGTTGGATTTATTAGACTCCTGTGGGGAGGCGACCCCTTTCAAAATGGGACAAGCACTGTGAAAGAGGGAAACCTATTGGAAAATCCTACATCAAAAAGTAACATTTTCATAGTCCAAGGGTTTCGAAAACACATTCCCTAGCCACTTAAGTAGCGTCTCATTTGGTAGCCATTTGTTGAGATCCACTTCAACACATATGCGAACATAAGTGAAAATTCCTTTTGATAGTCTTTCTCTATCTATTTTGATGAAGTGTCCAATTAAGTTGCCCACTTTTTCTAAGAGTTATGAGTGGGTTAAATGAATGGGTAAGTTGGGAAACCTTACCAATACTCTAGTAGTGGTTGTCATCATGGTAAGAGGATTAAAATCCAAGAACCAAGGTTTCGTTGATAGACTAGCTCATCCCCAAAACCAGGGTCCTTGTTCAAGGATTTTCTCCTTATCCTCGAAAGTTTTGATGACCACCAAAAAAAATCCTTTTTGAACAAAATAACAACTCCAAATTATGAGTCTAGATATAGTAGACCCATTCCTCGAGGGCGAATGATGAGGACCAAACTTTGTTAAAATTACAAATTATTTCCTTCTCTAAATATTCAGCTGCCTTTACATTGGTAGTAGCACTTGTTACTTCAAGAAGTGGGGTGTCAATAGATTGATCTACCATGAAGGTAGGGCCTTAGAGGTCCTTATATGTTGAAGGGTTGGATCTAGGCTTGGGGGAATCCTTGAATGACATGGCGTTAGAAGTAGAAGGAGCCCCCTCCCTTGGGTCCCCCATTTAGCCTTGTAATGAGGGAGATTGAAGCATCATTATTGGCGCCATAGTTACTAAGAAGGACCTCCTCCTGAAGTTGCCTTCCTTCATATAGAAGTTGTTGTCGCTACTACAACACCCTCCAAGTATTGGCCTACATTCAAATTTTGGAGCTTCCTTTTAATCATGGGAACTATCTTTTTAAGTGGTTCGAGTGATTGTATACTTGTTTTCTAAGCTTCTAGGTCCCTTTGTAAAGAAATACAAAGTGTTGTCTTTTGTTAAGGGAAGTGTCATCCTTGTAAAAGGCAATTCTTGTATACCTTTAAGAGGAAGCTCTAGTGCATTCTCTTGCATCAATGGATCATGTCTATCATAGATACATGCATTGGACTGATTCCTAAGGGCATTACACACTTTCTCCTTACAGTTGAAACTTGTGTCATAAAGGTACATTTAAGTGTCGCAATTGGAGATAAGTGTCACTTTGTTGTTGTTTCAATAAATACATGTTGATTTTGGGTAATATGTGTTTCCTTGTCATCTGGTTGATCGTTTATGTGTGGGTGATCATGTTCAGGGGTTGTTATATGCTTACTTTCTTATCTCGTTGATACCACACTTAGTAATTTTCGGTTTTTTCACTGTCCTTGCAATCTACTCAATCAAGGAATTATCTTTAGCCCTTAGCCACTGCACACTGTGCTATCCTAATCCATAGTGATAGTACCTCTACTTTCTGGAACTGTACGTTATGCAATATTAGAGGAAATTTTCCCTTAACTATGCATTGATCAACTGCAGTGTTCATTCACTCAGTCTTGTTGGTTCTAATTTTCCACTGCGTAATTCCAATCAGCCCCTTCTTACCCTACACATTGCACAATCACAGAGGATACGAGAGCCTTCTCTAGATCCTTGCATTTTTCAATTGCGTAATCCCTTCAGCCTCTCCCTTAGCCGCTGCACACTACAAAGTTATAGTGCCCATTCATGCCTACCTGCCTCTGGGATATTCCCACTACACAATCCCTGACTTTCCTTCTCCCTCGGTTATTTTGCATTGTGTAGTTATAGTACATAGTTTGTCACCCCTTGTCTGCTACATCTACGCATTACACTCAAGAAGGCTTCTCCCATAGAACCTTGCACAGTATCCCATCACAATGAGTATGATACATAAAAAACAAGGTAGACTAAGTGATTTCGAGACCGATATCAGGGCGATTTAGAATTATGGTATCTATCATGCCCACATTTCAAACATATCCCTTTGTCTACATATTCTCCTCTATATAGAATACATTAATTCAGACATGCATGATATGCTATGTACTCAACACCCAACATTTTTCAACAACTACTTTGTCTCTTTGAAGCTACCCAACAAGACATTATCACTCTTAAGAACCTTATCTTTGAATAACCTACCGTTGCTGGGGAATATAATTATACATTGTCAATATGTTTGTAAAATCGACAATTTTTTATGTTGATTTTGTGATAATATCTCTCAAAATATAAGTGATTTTAGCTATCATGTAGGTGAATTACCTCAATATTGCTGAGAAACATGCATTTGATATGTCAAACTTTTCTTTCAGGTTGTATAGCAACATCGTTGTCCCAAATTGAGTAGACTTTGACTTGTCACCAAGTCCAAAGAGTAGGGTGGTGGAAGAAGATTCCAGGCTTTCAAATAAGGTATTAGTGATATGAGCATCATCCCCTAGCTCATCATTTTGGAATGCATCTAACAACATTCCCTCCATGCCATTTGTATCCCGTAAGTAATCATCCATACTAACCTCTATTTGATTTCCTCCATTGTCAACTTGCGATGAATAGCTACTATTGTTGTAGTCATTCCTAATTAGTGAATCTAAATGTAGTGGAAATTCAATAGGTGGTTGATTCAAACATTACTTTTATGTATCCTCTCTGAGTCTTTCTCTTAATGCAACCTTCTCTCAAGTTGACATTGTAGTGGGATGTACCAGAAGATGTTAGGTGGGTTGTTCATCATCACTGGAATCCTAATTTCAAAAAATATTGAACGAAATTAGTACAATATCAATTATATTACTAAGCACACCAATCCAATTAGTTTGTTGAAATTACATTATACCAAACAATTGTTACCATCATTGACCTAGGATTTCGGCTAGAAGATCTCATGTTCCAATAGGTAGGGTGATGAGGTTTTCCATATTCATCTACCAACTAATTGTGATATGCTTCTCTTGATAAGAACTTCGAACTTTTTTGAAATTGAAGAATATTTTCTGCATCTGAACTCGATTCTAAATCAGGATCCTACAAATTTGGTATATTTTAATTCTAACTGACATGGATTAAAAAAAAATCAATTAGATAATCGAAATATAAATAAAATATGAATTTACAGGAGATGGAAAGGGAGAACTTCATGAAGGACTTTAATCAGCAATATGGAAGAGCCAAAATTTGAAGCATTGACCATTTGATATTATTGAGTTTTTTTTCCTACATTTGAGAAAAATCAAAAATAAAATTTGGTGTGCATTACTAAAATTAATTTCGGGAACCATATAATCAAAATTTGAATTTCAATATAGTTTTCAAGCCATTTTTCAATAATAAAGTGATTTTAAGCGGAAATGTATATACTATGAGCTACTGAAATTTATGTGGATGCATCCTAAAGGATAATTTGAGATTAATATTCCATTTTATGTGAAAAATAAAATTTCATATAGATTTTAAACCCTACTAGTGCACTTATCAGAAAAATGACACAGGTGCATGTAAATAATAACAACACTAGGAAATTCAAATAATACCCACGTCAGTTTTCGGCATTCCAAAAATATAAAATATGTTATCATATTGGTACCCTTGTAGAAAATCACACCGATGCGTTTAATTAAAAACAACACCGATATGCACATGTTTCTGAAATTTTTGAAAATAAAAATGAATTCTACCATGTTGTTGCTCTTATAACAATTACAACACTAATAAATTTAAACACAAATCACATCGTTGAGTTAAAATATTAATCATAACCTTTCTGGATTTTGACAAAAAAAAAAATTATCATGTAGGTGTGTTTGAAAAATTTGGCACGCCGACAATTTCAGTGTGCTTTACCTAGAAATACACCGGCTTTATTTACTATCAAATGCATTGATATTTGGATTAAGTGAATTTTTTTTTTTTTTTTAATGTTCTTTTAAAATTGAAAAATGAGCGACAATTGACTTTTCGAAATTTAATTTCATAATTTTTTTTAAATAGTAAGAAGTTATTCATTATGTCATTATTTTTCCCAAAATTTCAAGGGAGAGATTTGCAAAATAGACATACCAGGAGTATTGTGCAATAGCAGAATACTTTGGAGTAGTAGAACTATTCAGAAGGTGAGAGGTTGAAAGGTTTGGTGGTTCACTCAAAACCCTACATAGTAAAAAATTTAATTTTATTATTGATTTTACAATTTCTATGAGGGTTTAATTAAAAGAGATATCATTTGCAAGAGAGACATACCAGGAGCTCTGTAAAGCAACAAAATATTCTGGAACCGAAGAAAGATAAGAATTTGAAAGGTATTGTAATTCACTCAAAACCTTGCATAGCAAACATTATAAATTTCGTTGTTGATTTACTATTATATTTTTTACATTTATGTTAGATTTTACTCAAAAAAAAAACCCTGTATAATAAAAAATTTACTATTGATTTTACTAGTAGTTTTTTTTACGAACTCTGTTCCTATTTAGATTTAATTAAAATTTAGGGGAAAAAAAAAAAAAATCAATACTTACCTTAAACCCTTGCTTATGTGACTGCAAAATTTCATCTTAGGGTTTAACTCCATCTACCACTTCACAGTTAGGAAATTTGACATGTAATGTAGTGGGATCACTTAACTAATTGAATTCAAAACTTGTCAGTTATGTTCGTTTTTTTAAAGGAATATTTTTCGTAGTGCATTAATGTAATATAACACATTGGTTTTTCCTATGTAATACAATGCACTAGTTTATTATAACCCTGTCAGTTCTATTCAGTTTGTTCATCGATGTTCCCTGTCTAATATAACACACTGACACACCTATGCCAAATAACACCGTTAAGTTATTACGGTGCATTTATCGTTACAAATCACACCTTCATAATTTAAAATTATTTTAAGAAATTAATTTTTACTGATGGTGTTGAACAATTAAATGACCAATGTGTTTAATGGTTTAAATGTACTAACGCGTTGATTCAAATAAACACACTAGTTACCAAAGATCTTTTTGGCTAAAAATTATTTGATTTATGTATAAATGATATTTAATGGCTTTTGTATTGAATGGTACAGGTTGTATATTCATAAAAAATGTCTGAGAATGTGTCAAGCAACAAAAATATTGATCGACACAATGATAGCACATTGAAAAACGCAGAGAAGGCAATTTCTTCGTAA
Source organism: Pinus taeda (assembly GCA_000404065.3). NCBI lineage: Eukaryota > Viridiplantae > Streptophyta > Pinopsida > Pinales > Pinaceae > Pinus > Pinus taeda. The sequence continues at coordinate 15,207 of APFE031684323.1, forward strand.
TATTTTTACAAAATTAATATGTTTGAACTAGATGTAAGTTTAACTAATATGTTGTATTGGTTAGTGTGTGTCATTCAGGGACACTAAATGGAAAGGACTGATAAGATTATTTATAATCTAAGTGCAGAAGAGCATAAAATCTTGATAGAAAATTTGCAGAAGGATGAATTAGGTGAATGAAAAAATATTATTTAATACGATTTTTTTTTTAACTTTTATTAGTATTATAATTAATAATATTAGATAACATGTTTCAAACAATCTATTAATTATATATGTTTAATGTTTTATAGGGAGAAACAAAGAAGGGAAAAATCAATGTCGTTTTAAGAAAATGAAAATTATATAAAATGTAAAAAACAATGAATTGGTACTTAATTCATCTGGAGTAGTGTTGGAGCTCAATGAAAAGAGGGGGGGAGGGGATTTTTAAAAAACTATGAAGGATATAGTGGAAGGAACATATAGATGTACTTTCCACTTACAATACAAAAATCAATCCAATGATTCCAAGAATTAAATTATAGCTAGATTACAAGAAGCATTTCTAGAACAGTGGTTAATGAGACTTGCAATAGAAAAAACATATAACAACAAAAAATAATCATTCAAAAGGAAATATTCCTAATTAAAATGATTTTCTAGAATTATATGTATATTTTATTACAAACCATTTATTTATTAATATCAATTATGTTATATTTAGTTTTCGTATATCAATATAAAAATAGTTTATTACTTTTTTCAGAAAGATTATGAAAATACCATAGGATGAACGAGTTGATATGTGAAACATGCCAGTAGGAATATCCAAAAAAATGTACAAGGAGATGGTAAAAGAAATGGACATAATTGCATCACAGGAGGAGCCATATCAACAACAACGTGCTTCAAATGTATGTAATCATGATTGACTTTGTACACATAAAAAATAATTTAGCATTAAATATTAATTTTCAAATATTGTCTTGTAAAAAAGAAAACAAAATGGAACTCATTCAACACATAAAACTGGACAAGAAGGAAGAACAAGGTTGATGTCAAAGTTTGTGAGTAATTGTTAATATTTCCTTATAACAACTCAAGGTTTCATTTTTGTATATTCTAAGTTGTAATAAAACAACCATCCTTGAATGTCTTCAAATATTTGTTAACATACAAAGAAGAGCCATCGGAAGAATTGATTAACATTGGGTTAAATATGGGTTGTGAGTGTAGGCATATCAAAAATTAATTGTGGAATTTGTAAGTATCTATGTTTTTTTACTTTTTATAATTAATAGAGAAAAAAATCCTTTATATTAAATATATGATTTATAATGGAGTTTAAAACATGTAGAAAACAAATTATGGAACTACACCAACATAAGACTTGTTGCAACAAGGCATGAGACTTGGTTTTGAAACCATGTGTATAGTTAATGAGTCACTTCTTGTTATGGTAAATTGCTATTCAATTTACATTGATGTATATTATTTATTTCAATTTTAATTATTCTCACCAATGTAGATACACTCATTATTTTTATGTTTGTGGATGGAACACGATCAAGAAGATGAAAAATCGATGCAATCAACAAAAAATTTGTCCAAATAACCCAACCATGGAAGTAACTCGAGTATAGCAATTCCAGTGAAGAATGATGATCTATTTGGATATCAATGCAACCTATTGTATTTTTTGAAATAATTGTCTATGAAAATTAAACATTTTGTTTAATGTAATGGATATAGTGTCTCAATTGAAAAACATTGGCTTTCCAATAACAATCTCATTTTGTATGATAAAGAGCCTTATATTGATGTATAATAAAATACATTTTAATCTATTCTATTGCATTATCCAATGTCGCTATGAAGTATTACACCACTAATTAAATATATGGATAATTAAATATTATAATAAAAAAACAAATAATCTCATAATATAAAAAGATTAATCCAAACATCATATACAAATGGACTAATCAAATTTTAATTTATATGAATATTGTTATAAGATATATGCCAATTTTTTGATAAATAACAAATTTTTAAAATTACAATAATTGCACTGTCGCAAGTTGATGTTTCCAAAAAAGAGAAAATCTCATTTAAAAAACTAATGTGTCCACAACATAAACACACACCTGTGCGTTATGTTATATAAAATCAGTATGATGACTTTTGTTTTGGATGATCAATGCCTTTTCGAAAAATGACAACACACGGGCGTTTAGTTCTTCAAGTATCAATATTGTTCACAATTAACACCTTAGTGCATTGTAATTCTTAACACACCATTTATTTAATAGAAATAACACCCCGGTCCTACAAAATATTCTTTCCAGCCTTGGTGCGTTATTAAAACTAACACCACCGGTCCTTTTATATCCTTAGCGCACTAGGGAATTTATACAAACCATACGCAACGACATTGTGAGTTTAAATAAAAGCATCAAGTATGCAATATTTTTTTACCTTCCTCAATGTTGTCCCTTAAAAGAATTCCCCTTGGTGTTTTTTGATATATACACACTAGGGCAGTATACATTTCAGGCACCAGTGTTCTTTGCACTCAACACCTCGATGCTTATAGTTATGTATGCAACCCTGGTACTTTTATATTTGTAGCGCGCCATTGCTACTTGGTCTGTGAAGCGCATCGCAAAAAAACATCTGCTAAAACCTCTAGCTACCCATATTTTTCAGTTGTGATGAAGTTTTGTTATAATCTCCACTAAAACATCTGGTATTGCAAACAAATGATTTAGCAGAATTTTATTTTACAGCTTTTTCCAATTTGATAATATTAAAAACCTCCATTATAACCTCCATTAGAAGGTATTTTCCTTGTAGTGAGGAATTTAATAACATACTCATCATTAGACATTTCCCCATTTTGATCTCATATAACTCCTTTGCCTTGTTGTCAAAATATCTTTCAAACAATTATTTATCCCTAAAGTATTCCTCAAATTCCTTCCATGTTGGCTTCTATTCCCTTAGCCTTGTATATTATCTAGATCCTCCCACCAGATATTGGCCTTGACTTTAAGGCTGAAGGTTGCCACCCTTGATTTCTTATTCTCGGAGTAGTTATGAATTCTAAAGAAAATTTTCATCCCCAAGAGCCATGATTTGACATCTTCAGCTTTACCTCGCAACCAAATGTAGGAGGCATAACTTTCTTAATTCCTTTGGTTAATCTTCCTTTTCCCTCCTTCTATCATGGTGATGATGATGATGGCAATTCCTTTTGTTAGTGTCTTCAAGTTATTTCTCATGGGGGTTGTTCTCTTCTCTATAGTGTCTAGTGAAGTACCTATTTTCATTGTAACTTCACTTGGCACTCTTTGTCTGTTCCTGGATCTGCTCCAATTTGTTCCCTTTGTTCTTTCTTCTTTCTCTAAGGGACTCTTCTTGTCGCTATGACTAGCTTCCAACTCATGTTGTCTTTGATTTTGTAAGCATGAAATACATTGCAATAGGACTGCATTCACTTTTTCTTGCATCCCTTATGCTTTCACAGGTCTTTAATTGTCTCTAACAAACCTCTCATTGTCAGCCTTACAACCCCTTATTTCAGCCCTTAGACTCCTCAATGTGTTTATTAAGTCCCGTGGATATATTACAATCATCCTTGAAGCTACACTTGCACTGTAATACTGATATCCACCTACTTTGACCAACCCTTATCCAAAATAGCCCTTGTCCTTCCTCCTAATTCCTTGCGCAAATCCTGAAGGAATTGATCACCTTCTCTAATGCAAAGCTTGTACACTCAGCTAGTATATAATTGACAATTACAATATGCCTTTTCCTCCACTTCCACTAGGAAATTTGAATGACATGCATGACTAGGGATATTTTTAGAAAATTGATCAGTTAACTGAGGGATCAATGAGTTAACAACAGTTGTACTACTCAACTGAACTCCTACTAACTCTATTCTAAACTAGAGCTTAGATAATTGAGTTTAACTAACTATAACTCCTCTATATTGCTAGATTTTATTAATTAACTCATGCACAACTCTACTTCTAACCTACAAAATCAAATTGAATAATTTAAATGAGTGATTTGGCCATGTCACTCCTGCTAGCTGCAACTCAAGTAATCCTGTTGATGTAGAATTTCAATTTTCTCCATTTGACTAAGGAACAAGTCAAATGAAGCTTTTTATTGTTATAATTTAACACTCCCTCTTAGAAAGAAACAAGTTCTTGACCAACCCAATCCTACTCATGTGGAAATCGAAATTGCCTCTTCACAGAGCCTTTATCAAGATGTTTGTGTCTTGCTTCTCTATAGGAATGTACTACAATAAGATGATCCTCCTCTAGATGCAATATCTTAGATGATGGTACCTCATGTCTATATGCTTGGACCTATCATGAAACACTAGATTTTCAGAGAGCTTGATACAACTCTAATTATCATTGTGGATCAATGTAGGCTTCATCCCATGACTAAAGAAACCAATCAAGATCTGCCTCATCCAAATAGCCTCACATGTTGTTTGATTAGTAGCCATATACTCAACCTTTTTTGAGTTGAGTGCTATAGATCTTTGTTTCCTGCTACACCAAGAAATTGTGGTTGACTGAACATTAAAGATAGCTCCCAATGTTCTCTTCCTGTCTAACGGACTCCCTACCTAATCTGTATTTGTGAAGCCTTGGTGATTCACTCCATCTGCCTACATGTACCATAAACCAAAATCTATTATACCTCTCAGGTATATGAGAACATGTTTTGCTACTTTCTTGTGAAACACGGTATGCTCCACCATAAACTAACTAAGTTGATTAACTAAAAAACAAATATCAAGCTATGTGTTCACCAAGTACATCAAGGACCCCACCAACTATTTGTACATAGTTCTATCTATTGTCTCTCCTGTAGAAGCAACCTCTTTCCTCCAAGAAGTAGCTAAAGGAGTGTCCATGGGCTTGCAATCCTGCATATGGAATCTATGAAGGATTTCAGAGGTGTACTTCCCTTGACCAACAAATATCTCTCGATCTCCCTGGCACACCTCAAAACCAAGGAAGTAATGCATCAAGCCCATGTACTTCATCTTGAACTCTCTTGGAAGTTCCTCCTTATAATACTAGATCAAAATATCATATCCTATCAGTATCAAATCATTTACATATGGGACTAAGATGAGAAAACTACCATTTACCAAAATGTAGTAGATATTGACATCTACTTCACTCTTAATGAAGCCTAATCCACTGATATAGAAATCTATGTGAGTGTACCAAGCACGAGGTTCTTGCTTGAGACCGTAACGAGCTCCCCTAATTCTACACACATGTGTCTCACTATCAAATGTGTCAAATCCCTCCAGTTTTTCAATGTATATCTCTTCCTCAACCATTCCATTGAGGAAGGCATTTTTAACGTCCATCTGGTGGATCTTCCACCCCATCTATGCTGCTAATGCCAGTATGATCCTAATAGAAGAATATCTTGCTATAGGGGAAAATTATCCACATAATCAACTCCCTCTACTTGTGAGAAGCCTTTGGCCACAAATATGGCCTTGTGCTTCTCAACATTGCGATAAGCTACATGTTTCACCTTATGCACCCACCTGGAGCCAATAACATGTTTTCCCTCAGATCTAAGCACAACCTCCCATCCATCATTCTTCATTATGGAGTCATACTCCTCCACCATGACATCTACCCACACCTACTGGAAAATCGCTTCCTCAAATGAAGAAGTCTCGGAATCAACCAGTTTTGTCATGCGTGCCATATATTCAGTATATCTATCTGGTGATATCCTCCCTTTGTTCAAGGATTTAGGAGTTCCAACATGTTTTTGAGTATACTGTACCAATTTGTTTTCCTCTCTGGTTCTCTTCCTCCCTTCTCTGGAAGGTTGTGTGTGAGTCGGTACCTCCACTTGATCATTCTCTACTCCTCCACATGTGGCTAGTCAACAACATCTTATAGATCTATTTGGGGCTCCTTCTTTAGAGCTAGAAGCTCCTCTTAATGGTCAAATCGTGCTCTAGAGGGCTTCTCATGGCCTTATCCTCATCATATTTGACATCTATCCTCATCACACTCATCTTAATTGAAGGCATGTATAGCTGGTAGATCTAATGTGTCTCTCTGTACCCTACAAATATCCCCATCTTTGCAACAGGCTACAACTTTTTTATGTTATCTTTGGAGACATGAAAATAGAACATGGATCCAAAAATATGAAAGTGGGATACATCTGGCTTCCTCCCAAAGAAAGCCTCTTCAGGTGTTATCATTCAAAGAATCTTGTGAAGGCTCTTGTTCTCGAAATAAACCATTGTATGGCATTTTTTTTCCCACAGGTATAGTGCCAAACCGTGATCATGCATCATTTCTCCTACAACCCGTACAAGAATTCTATTTTTCCTCTATGTAATCTCATTTTGATGTGGGTTGTGAGGTGCAGTAAACTCCCTTCTAATACCCTCCTTGGCACATAGTTCTTTGAATTAATTAAACACATACTCTCCTCCATTATCACTACTCAGGGATTTCAATTTTTATCCAGTCTCATTTTCAACTAAGGCTTTAAATTCAACAAACTTTGAATAAACCTTGTCTTTCATGTTCATAAAAATAGATCCAACATTTTTGGAAAAAGAATCTATAAAAATGACATAATACCTATGATTTGCAACTGAGACTACAAAAAATGGTCCACACACATCTGAGTGAACTCCCTCCAGGATGGCTCCAGCTTTTCTATCTCAGCCTTGGAAGGAGGATTTGACATATTTTCCAATAGTGCATCCCTTGCACACATCATGGTGATCAAGGGTGCATTTTGGAAGTCTACTGGTGATCTTTTGCATGATTTTCAAAGCATCATGGTGTAGGTATCCAATGCGCCTATGCCAGATCTCTCCAACATCTTGGCCCTAAACATGTTTTGTTGTGCTTCTCAATGTAGCACATGCATCTGCCTCTAACTTGTAGAGGTTTTTAACTCAAAAACTAATTAGTTTTACTTGTCCAGTAGCAACATGCTTCAGATAATCTTTCCCCTTACTAAACACCACATCATATCCACGATTTTCAAGTACATCTACGAAAACTAAATTTTTCTTCATACCGAGAACATACATTACATTCTTTAGGTGAATCTAGGAGCCTGATTCCATCTTAAAGGTGGCAGTGCATATACCTTTTGTGCTATACCTTCCATCATATCCAAGTTCTGAGTAGAAATGTAAGTCCTTCTCCTCCATGTTGCTGAAGAAATCCTTACTTCTTTTCACATGAAATTAAGCACCAGAATCTACGTACCATATATTTCCTCATACAACACTTTCCATGCATACAATGAGGATGAAATCCAACTCAAATTATGATTTGAGAGCATCACCTATTGCTTTTGTAGGCTTCTTCCCATATTTCTTGTATGAACACTTGGTTGCATATTGTCCATATGTATACCAGTGAAAACATTTAATTTTATTGAGGTCTTTATTTTTCCATGGTTCTTGTTGGATTCTTCCTTGCCTTGGGCCTTCTTCCCATTTCTTGCTAGAGAAAAATTTTCTTCCTAGTTATATTTGGATGTGAAACCATCTCTAGTGTGTCTTTTGATCTCCTCCTGCACCAAATCATATCAAAGTCTCTCCCAATCTGGTAGCTTGTCTCTTACATTAACTGAATCCTGATAGTTGTTGCAGGACTTTGGAAGGCCAAGTTCACATGATGCCACATTTTCTCCTACTCCTCCAAGTTCATCTCGAACCTGAGTGAATTTTGATAGGTATTGAGGAATGGTTTCATTTTTCGACATGTGAATGTTCCTAAGCTTGTCTCTCAATGCCAATTTCCTACCATCACTACTGCTCTAGAATAGATTTGTGAGAGTTTTCCACATTTTAAAAGGAGTCTCCTTTCCATGAAAGTTCAAAATCACATGATCTATAGCACCCTCAAGAATAATCCTTTTGGCCTTTGTTCTGTATTTCTTCCACTGAGCAAGTGCTTGTGCATCTGATGTTATTGGTTTTGGAATATCAGTTTGCGTGTATTCCCATACTCCATTGTCATCCAGGACAACTTTCATCTTATCTTTCCAAGCACAAAAAATCGAGGTGTCCTCCAATGCATACTTAAGCCCCAATCTGTTGAAATACATTGTTCCTGCATTGAAGAAAATTTGCACCAAAAAATTTCAAATTAAATTTTTCCTGAGAGAAATTCTGAAACTTGGCTTCTATGTAGTCCTCAATTGCTCCGATACCATGGAAAAATAACTTGAAATTTGTAGTTTCTAATGAATTAAAACTGAAAATAATAGACACAAATTTCCTCTATACAATTTGTAGAAAGGAAAACACATAATAGAAACACATGCAATAAAATGAAACCATTATATCACAATGAACACAGGTCTTTTCTGGATAACCCAACTGGGAAAAAACCGTCCTCTATTTGTTATTGAATTACATGAGAATATGGATATATTACAATGTATGCTTCAATCCTTGAAGCTACACCTACATTACAACACTGATCTCCTTCTCACTAACCTGCTCTTACCAACACTTAGCCAAAATAGGCTATGCCTTCGTCCTATCTCCTTGTGCAATATTTGAGGAAATTAGCTCCTATAATATAGGATAATTACCTATTTCCTGGCACAAATCCTAAAGGAATTGATTACCTCCTCTAATGAAAAACATGTACACTCATGTATCATACAATTGACAGTTACAATTTGCCTTTTCCTCCACCTCAACTTGAAAATTTGAATTCCATGCATGACTTAGGATATTTTTAGTAAATTGATCAATTAACTGAGAGATCAACGAATTAACAACAATTATACTACTCAATTGAACTCATATTGTATTTATTCTAGACTAGAGATCAGATAACTAGGTTTAACTAACAATAAGTCCACTATATTGCTAGATTTTAGCAATCAACTCATGCACAAATCTAATTCTAACCTACAAACTTAAATTAATTGATTTACTTAGTGATTTGTCCAGTTCACTCCTAGTAACTAAAACTTAATTCATCTTGATGATGGGGAATTTTTGAATTTCTCATTTGACTAAGGCACAAGTCAAATGATTCATTTTCTTGCTACAATTTAATAATATGCTTTGCCGAGTTTTACTTTCCATGGTTGTGGGGTTCATTATTGTCACATGAATCTATCAAGGTAATTTTTGGGGGTGCGAGGGTAGGCATAGATTGGATTTGGCATATTGGGGAGGACCCCCAAAAGTGGGTGTATGCTTGTGACATACCCTCAGTGGTATACAACCTTAGAAACACTAGGAACCTTGTGCCCCCCTCCAATTGATTATCCATTGTGCAACACAGGGGGGGGGAAGTATCCTTTGGTTGTTGATCTATTCCCATGGATGATGCACCTACCAAAGTCAAAACCTCCCAAAACTCTAAATCTTGCTAATGTTATTTAATAAAAAATCCCTCCTGCATAATACAATTTTCAAATAAAACTTGTGCATGTAGGAATTTACAAGGTAAGCTCCTCAGACAGAACACCAAAAGACATCGCTCACAAACAGATCACAGACCAATACACCACTATTCTTGACGTAGTTAAAACCCTCAAAGAGGGAAACAATCCATGGCCTGAGCCAATGCGGCCACTTCAGGCAATTTATTAATAAAAGAATGAAAATTTACATAAGCTTCTCTCATGAACGGTTACCCTACAAATGACCCTCCATGCTCTTTAAATAGAGATCATGGACCAATCGGGTGTTAAGCCATAGATCAAGTGTTAATAATAGCAAGGAGAGAATGAACTGTCAAATCACTTCATGTCTAGAACATATCATGACCATCGGATTGTAAGTTACAAAAGTACATAGTAAAGAAACACACTTTACTTAACTCTACACTAGACCAAGTTATACTTAACTATTTCCTGTGTCACAATATCCTAACATCCCCCCTTAAGAACAACTTGGGATAGGATTGAAGGATGTACAAATATGACACAATAGGAGAAGGAAGAAGGCATTAGAGCCTATCCCCCCTTAGTGACAACTTACTAAACTCTAGCCATAAATCAAAGTTTAGTAAACTTCGCCTTTGTGAAAGCCTTTGTAAAGATGTTTGCAACTTGATCATTTGTTGAACAATATTGCACTTGAAGAACATGGTCATGAATGAGCTTTATGATGAAGTGCATGTGTAGTTCAATGTGTTTGTTGCATTGATGTTGGACTGTATCTTTGCATAGTTGAATGGCACTTTGATTATCACACCAAAGCATAGTCGGATGTTGCTGGAGAAAGCCAAACTCTGATAGGATCTGACGAAGCCACAGGGCTTCCTTACTAGCTTCTACGACAGCACGATACTCTACTTATGCCGAAGAAAGAGAAATGACACTCTGCTTCTTGCAAGCTCATGTAATAGGTCCTGAACCAAGAGTGAACATATAACCTGCAGTAGACTTCCGATCATCAGGGTCACCAACCCAATCAGAATCAGTGAAACCAACCAATAGAGGAGATGCTTCTGCACTGTAATGAATCCCAAACTGAACTGTACCTCAAACATAGCGAAGTATTCTTTTAGCTTCTTTCCAATGACTTTCATGTGGTTTTTGCATAAACTGAGCAATAAGGCCAACATCAAAGGAAAGGTCAAGACGAGTATGGGTCAGATACAAAAGTTTTCCTACAAGTTGATGGTATAAGGTAGCATCAACTTCAGGGGAAGTGCAAGTGACTGGAAGTTTGGCTCCAGACTAAAAGGGAGAAGGGGCTAGCCTACAGTCTGACCTGTGAAAATGGCGTAGAATATCACAAGCATGGGAAAGAGAAATACCTTCCTTGGATTGCAAGACTTGAAGACCAAGAAACTAATACAAGTGTCTTAAGTCTATCATTTCAAACTTCTTTTTAAGGCTAGACTTCACATGGTTTATAAGGTTGGGATCACTACCAGTAAGGATAAGATCATCAACATAAAGAACAAGAATGATAAGAGACTTACCCACTTTCTTGTTGTAGACAATATTGTCAGAATGACACCTAGAAGATCCAGTATCTAAAAGAAAGCTATCCATTTTGGCATACCAAGCCCGAGGAGCTTGCATGAGACCATAAAGGGATTTCTTAAGCTGACATACAAGGATGGATTTTGTTTGTATAAATCCAATAGGTTGTTCCATATGGATCTATTCATGCAAGTCCCCATGCAAGAAGGCATATTTAACATCCATCTGATGGACTTCCCATTTGAAAGAGGTAGCAAGGGAAAGAACAAGGCAGATAGAGTTCATTTTGGCAAAATGGGAGAAGGTTTCAGTATAGTTAATGCCTTCAACTTTTGAAAATCCCTTAGCAACAAGACGAGCTTTATATTTATTAACTTTTCCATCTGGTCCATACTTGGTTCTGTAAACCCATTTGCATCTAACAAGTTTTCATCCCTTTGGAAGAGGAACAAGATCCCATGTATCATTTACCAATAATGCATGATATTCTTCATTCAAAGCTACATCCCAATTTTGATGGCCTGAAGCTTCTGGAAAGGTGTCAAGATCAAAATTCACTGAAGCTTGATCTAGTAAAGAAGAGGCTCTATCGAATTGAGAACGTGTACATCGCTGATCTGTAGGATCACCTACAAGAGAACCTATTTCATTCCAAGTAGCACGAAACCATTTTGGAAGCTGAGGAGCTGAAGGAGGATCCTGAGAAGGTGGGGGAGGATTTTCATCCTTGATGTCATCATCTGAAGAAGAAATATTTTCAAAAGTAGAAGGGATAGAGAGAGGTGACACATCCGCTGAAGTAGGCTCGTAGGCTGATATATTTTCAGCAAACTTTACATGTCTTCTAATGATAACATTTTTGAACTTAAGTGGAATAAGTCTATATCCTTTGACATCTTCAAAATATCCAACAAAAATAATTTTTTCACTCTTAGGTTCTAAAGCTTTATGTTTCTCATCTGGAATATGGGCCCATGTTTCACTTCCAAAAACATGAAAGTGACTTACATCTGGTTTAGTTGAGCTCCATGCTTCTTCCGGAGTGATATTCTTTAAAACCTTAGTAGGAGTGTGATTTACTATGTAATTTGCACAGTTAATTGCTTATGCCTAAAAATTAAGACTAAGTCCTTTAGATTGAAGCATACAATTAGCCATTTCCTTTAAGGTGTGATTCTTCCTTTCATCTACACCATTTTGTTGTGGAATATATGGAACAGTATGTTGCATTTGAATTCCATTCTCAGTGCAAAAGTTGATGAATTTGTTGTTAACATATTCTCCACCATTATCAGATCTTAGCTTAAGAATTTGATGTCCAAATTATTTTTTCAACAAAGGCCTTAAAGGCCAAGAACATGTTAAATAATTCACTCTTGAGTTTTAAGAAGTATACCCAAGTGCGTCTAGTGAAATCATCAATGAAAGTTAAGAAATACTTGTAGTCAAAGAATGAACACTTGGAAGTGGACCACATAAATCACTATGCACAAGCTGTAAAGGGGTTGAGACATGCCAAGAGGCATGTTTTTCAAAACTATCCCGATGATGTTTTCCGAGAACACATCTCGAACAAACACCATCTATGCAAGATACCATTGGAAGACCTATCACCATATTTTCTTTACATAGATTCTGAAGGGAGCGATAGTTTAAGTGATGAAATCGCTCATGCCAAAGTTTGCTCACTTCATCATTGTGAGCAACAAATACCGAGGGAAGATTCGATGACCCAAAGTTGTTAAACTTATACAACCTTGTATAATCATCACCAATGCCAGTAGCTAAAATCTGTCTAGGATCTCTTAGGTCTTTAATTACAACATCGTGAGGTGAAATTTCGACGATTTTACCTTCACCTGAATGAGTTATCTGATATATAGATAGAAGGTTGCAAGATAAGGTTGGAACACATAATACATCATTAAATTGACCATTGTCT